>LS487513.1:10326-42363 GCA_900490705.1 Pristionchus arcanus
CCTCCCGGAGATATCGCCACCCAGCCCGGAAGCAAGATCGTCTTCAACGCGCCCTACGATGACAAGCACACCTACCACATCAAGGTACCCCATCCCCGCTCTTAGGATCCCGCACCGTATTTTCTGGATTACTGTAGCCAGTATCCTTGTATCCTTCATTTTTCCCCGACTTACCGTATCCCTTGCAGGTGACCAACTCGTCTGCTCGCCGCATTGGATGGGCTTTCAAGACCACCAACATGAAGAGACTCGGCGTGGACCCCGGATCAGGAGTGCTCGACCCTAAGGAGAATGCTCTGATTGCCGTCTCTTGCGACGCGTTCGCCTACGGACAGGAGGTACGGTATCTTTGTAGATCCAAGTCCCCTGGGTTACTGTAGGATGTATTTCCCATCGATACTACGGTATTCCGTTACATCAATATCACTTGAGGACGTCAACAACGACCGTGTGACGATCGAGTGGACCAACACCCCCGACGGTGCCGCCAAGCAGTTCCGTCGCGAGTGGTTCCAGGGTGACGGCATGGTTCGCAGAAAGAACCTCCCCATTGAGTACAACCCTTAGATGATAAAGTTGGTCGCTTCTCAGTTTATCGTGTTAGCACAAGTGCAATTTGAATAAATCGTGGCTGCAAAACTGCTGGTATTGTGCTTGGGGGGCTTCGGGATACTTTCATCGAGTACGGTATTATTGATTAGACGATTATTGATTTGCTTGTGTCTTCTTGGTCGACGATCAGATACTGTAGATTATTGGTTGATCTACAGTAAGAAGTGGGATGTTGTCAACATTTGTGATCTCTGTAATTCAAATTCGCATTAGCCCATTATCTCCTCCTCTGAATAGGATTAGAATCTAATTCCCATCTCATTTTCACAATTTGGCAAGGGATTTATCTATTTGAATGCCTCATTTCACATTATAAAAGGCTGCCTGAGCGGGTCTTTTTCACACGTCAACTCTTCGTCGACATGGCCCAGTCCGTCCCTCCCGGAGATATCGCCACCCAGCCCGGCACCAAGATTGTCTTCAATGCCCCCTACGACGACAAGCACACCTACCACATCAAGGTACTGCATCCCCAACCCAGTAGCTCCTAGGATCCTGCCGTATTCTTGTCCCAGTACCCTCTAGGATCCGCATATCCCCATCCTTCATTTCTCGTTTGCTAATTACTGTAGCTTTTCCCTTTGCTCCTCTTCGCATTACCGTATCCCTCGCCCCTTGGGTACCCCCTGTCCCTCAACTCCTGATTACTGTAGCATAGGTTTCCGAATTCTCCGTATAATTACCGTATTCTTTGCAGGTGACCAACTCGTCCGCTCGTCGCATTGGATGGGCCTTCAAGACCACCAACATGAAGAGACTCGGAGTCGACCCCGGATCCGGAGTGCTCGACCCTAAGGAGGCTGCCCTCATCGCCGTCTCTTGCGATGCCTTCGCATACGGCCAGGAGGTTCGGTATTCATCTCCTTCAACAGTCACCTACCGTACCAACATGTATACAGTATCCTCGGTTACCGTAGTCATTGGCCCTGTTGCTACCGAATGGATCCTACCGTAATCCTAATGTTCTCAATTCAGGACACCAACAACGACCGCATCACCATCGAGTGGACCAACACCCCCGACGGTGCCGCCAAGCAGTTCCGCCGCGAGTGGTTCCAGGGAGACGGCATGGTCCGCAGAAAGAACCTCCCCATCGAGTACAACCCTTGAAAATGATAAAGATGGTTGCTTCTCAATACGTTGTGCACACACTGTTCAATCACTTATCAATGCGGGTCTAGACATTCGATATTCCGCAGTATGATGTGTCTGCCAGTTTACGATTCTTCATTTGATTACGGTAGCTGTTCTGGATCGCAAGTATTTTACGATTCTTATGGATTGCCCTGTGAGTCTACTGGATACGGTAGTATTATTTATCGATTCATGTCGATGGGGAGGTAGAATCTTAAGGATACGGTGGAAGCTGAAGAACTAAAGTGCTCTGAATGATAAGTTAGCATCTCTGTAATCGATCAATTATTACACCGTGTCCATTGTTGTCAAAATCAGCATGTTAGCTCTCCATTCATTTCTTATTCTTCTCAATCATTGTACATATCTTCATTCCTGCCATGCGGTCTCTTCTACTCGTCTCTCTCCTTCTCTGTTTCGCTGGAGCGATTGGGGACACCGCAGACTCCAAGAATTGGTTCCTGAACACGCAGGGGTACGATGCTCGTGGGGCTCTTCTGACTATCTTCAACCGATACACACTTGTGCCATGTCATTATTCCCAAATCTTTTCTGATCAATGGCCAAATGATGTAACGTGTTTTGAAGAATGCGAGACCTACAATAATAGGGGTTATCTTCAAAAATCACAATTCAGTTTCCTCGTCGATCCTCTCTACACAGCGTTCGTCATCGGCTCGATTGCCGTCATCTTCATCATTGGCGCAGCTGCGGTGCTTGCAGTGGTGCACGTGGCAAGTGGTAAGGCACACAAATACCATAGCCTTCCGAGACCTAAATGTAAGGAACAGTTTACGTACTGTATCAAAAGTTAAGCTATAATATGAGAGTCACTAACGAGATTACTGCGTGTGGCTGTGGTGCATGTGGCGAGTGATGAGAGTTACGGTAATCATGACCTTGCCCACCGAAGTACGTACCGCAGCACCCCATTACCGTAGTCCGAAATACTACAGTACTTTCGAGACATACTGTATACTACCGTTTTATTGGATCATGTTCAGGTCAGCAGAAGAAGTCGGACGAGGAGCAGGGTGGATCCCGACAGCCGACGGTGTCCGAGACAGGTACGGTAGTGAAGAGAATTGATCGAGAAGTGACTTTATTCCACGCATTTTCCACAAAAAAAACAAAAAAAGAATGAATAATGATGATCCCAATCAGATCGCAAGACTAAAGCGGAGGAAGAAGATAGAACGAGAAAGGAACTAGCGGAGAAAATGAGGAAAGAAGAGAAAAGGAAGGAGGTAATACATACTAATTACTATTTAAATAAATAATTAATTAAAAATTCAGGTGCTGCAAATGTACGAGGAGTGGAAGGCAGGCAAGGGCATCACTAAACTGGCATATGTGAGTGTTTTGTTGATGTCTATTCATGTAGTTTTTCATAGAATTCAGCAAACAAACACGATTTTCACCAGTAAAAATCACTAAAATTGCATTTTCCAGACCAAAGTGAACCCTCTGCCCGATCCCAAGTATCTCGTCGCTGAGAAGGGCACTGTTGTTGAGGTGAAGATTGAGCTCTTTCTTTACCTCGAATTATTAGAGCCAATATCTACTAAATGTATGGCATTCGGCCTATCAATGGTGAAATAATGAGCTAGTGATGAGGTCCTCATCTCAGAGCGACGTTCCCTTCACTGTCATCGGTGGCGACGGGGAGGTCATCGTCGAGGGACGTCCTCGTGGAGCGGCTAAGATGGAGAAGCAGACGACGTCCACGGTGAGGACAACGACTTCAACTGATCTGTCTTCGTAAATTTCACATTATCACGCGCCATGCGCTCACTAGGGCTGCCAGACTGAAGAATCCGTGTCTTCATTCATCTCGGCTCTCTCGTCATTGTGATGGAGAGAGCCGAGAGGAATTCCGTCTTCCTCACAGAACTAGCCAATGCAATAATATGCTTTATTCAGGAAAAATCCTCGATCAAGGTCTAGCCGGCACGTTTTCATTGGCCACTGAAGATAGAATAAAGTCTTTCACGATGAAATAAATACATTCTATGAGACTGAGTATAGTAATGAGCACTGTAATTTGCACATTTCAGTGCGTTTTCAATTTTTTTTTTGTACACACATAATTAACACTTTCATCCTTCTCATTTCTCCTCCCACTGCTTGTGTCATGCGGTCTCTTCTTCTCCGTCTCGTCTTTCAGATGCCTCTGGCTGCTACGATGCTCGATTGCAGACATCTCAAGAAGTGAAATATTTATTTTTTCATTCTTTAAATTTTTATTTTGTTGCCGATTGCAGTGAACGTTGGTACAATTTCATTAACGATAGCATGTGAACAACGCACATACTGTGCTTCGGACTTGGGGCATGAGCCTGCTTTACAGAGGCGACATCACCTACACGAACATCTTCAGTCAGCCGTGGTGGTGCGAGCAGTGGTCCACTACTTGGTTCGTATCTAGGCACTTCTCTGTTTTTGGCCCACCTTTTTTTCGCAGAGTATTCCCTCCCTATCATTCTCATTTCCTACCCCTTCATATTCAGAGCGGTCGTAGCACGGACCGAAAAACAGGGAATTTCCCGTATTTGTAGCGTGCAAACATTTCAATCTCTCATTTCGCAATGCTCTCTCGCCGATCAGAGAAACCGAAAGGACAGGGCGAAATGAGAGATCATTGGATCATGTTCAGGTCAGCAGAAGAAGTCGGACGAGGAGCAGGGTGGATCCCGACAGCCGACGGTGTCCGAGACAGGTACGGTAGTGAACAAAGTGATTGAGAAGTGATTTTCCAAAAATAACTGCATTTTATGCATGAAACAGTATGAAACGTAGATCCTCAAATAGATAAAAAAAAGAAAACCAAAAAGAATGAATAATGATGATCCCAATCAGATCGCAAGACTAAAGCGGAGGAAGAAGAGAGAACGAGAAAGGAACTAGCGGAGAAAATGAGGAAAGAAGAGAAAAGGAAGGAGGTGAGCAATATCAAGAAATATTTTTGTAAATTGCTATGAATTTTTTATTGAGGTGCTGCAAATGTACGAGGAGTGGAAGGCCGGGAAGGGCATCACCAAACTGGCATATGTTAGCTTTTTGTTGTTGTCTATTTATGTAGTTTTTCATCGAATCCAGCCAACAAACACGATTTCACCAATAAAAATCACTCAAATTGCATTTTCCAGACCAAAGTGAACCCTCTGCCCGATCCCAAGTATCTGGTCGCTGAGAAGGGCACTGTGGTTGAGGTGAAGACTGAGCACTTTCTTTACTTCAAAATATTGGAGCCAAGTCCAATACCCATTATAAATACCGTCCGGCAACGCCATTTCTGAGCCTTTTCTCAAGGGTGAAGTATCCATTGAATAAATGCAGTAGATCTAGTGCTAACGTCCTCTCCCAGAGCGACGTTCCCTTCACGGTAATCGGCGGCGACGGCGAGGTCATCGTCGAGGGACGTCCTCGTGGAGCTGCTAAGATGGAGAAGCAGACGACGTCCACGGTGAGAGCGTGTGAAGACGAGTTCTAATACGGCCTCTTCACTTTCTCATAGAAAGCTTCTGAAAAGTGTGGAATACGGAACCAGACTTTTATTTTTTTGCTATTCAGTGAGGGTTGATGATGTCTGAATGAAGAATCCGTCTCTTCATTCCTCTCGGCTCTCTGATCACTGTGATGAAGAGAGAGAGAGAGAGGAATGAAGATGAGATTTCTTCCTCCTGACAGCACTAGCCAATGCAATAATAGCATTGATTCAGGAAAAATCGTCGATCAAGGTCTAGTAGCACGTCGTCTTTGGCCACTGAAGATAGTATAAATTCTTTCGCAATAAAGAATATTCTTTCAAATATTATCTCGCGATTTTCATTCACAAGCAACACTTTATCCTCAGTCATCCCTCTCATTTCCCCTCCCATCGCTTGTGTCATGCGGTCTCTTCTTCTCCTCCTTGTCGTTCTTCTGTCACTCACTGCCGCGATGCTCGATTGCAGCCATCACAAAAAGTAAATTATCTTCTCCTTTTTCGATATTTTTTCGATGTTTTGTTGATCTGAATCGTTAGTCTAGTCAGGCTCACGTTGGATTTGCGCTTGTCGGGTCGTTGTTTTGCTGTGTCTTTTTTGCACAATAAATACTACTCTTCAGAGGCGAAATCACCTACACGAACATCTTCCGTCAGCCCTGGTGGTGCGAGCAGTGGTCCACTACTTGGTTCGTATCTGGGCACTTCGCTGTTTTTTAGCCCAGCATTTTTTCGCAGAGTATTCCCTCCCTATCATTCTCATTTCCTCCCCCTTCATATTCAGAGCGTTCGTAGCACGGGCCAAAAAACAGAGAATTTCCCGTACTTGTAGCGTGCAAACATTTCGGTCTCTCATTTCGCAATGCTCCCTCACCGATCAGAGAACACACTCCAGGTTCGTGCTCGTCTTCTCCTGTACTGCCCTAGGCACAGCGATCGGCGCCGCCGTTTATCACCTCGTGCACCATTTCAGAGGTACGGTAGCGTGTTTGAAGATTGAATTGATAACTGACTTTAATTTATTTTCGAAATTCAGAAAAGGACAAGCGTAGCGAAGAGATGGATCGGGAACAATCGGCAGATCAAGAGACTAGTGAATTTACGACATTTCACATTGTCAATTAAATAGGGAGATTTCTTCAGAGCCACACATCATTGAGAATAATGAAAAAGCGGAGATCCCAGAAAATGTTGAGATCAAGATTGAGAAGCTAGATGCGCCTAACTCCCGTGACGAATGCAAATTGTTGCCCCTTCCGGAGGTTAGTTTTCCTCGAAAATTCTATTTTATTGTCGATTATTTCCGGGCGTTGTCCGGCCAGATAACGACTTCTCGATCACATCACGATGCAACATTTGGAGCGAGACGAGAGTGGTGAGTTGAGGGGGGGGGGTATCAATTTGTTGCTAGATGAGTGTTTGATGACAAATGATTAGCTACTAGCACCCAACGACACTTTCGAAACGTTGTTTTTTGTTTGAACGAAGAAATGATCAATATGGCAATGTTTTCGTTTCTCCTTATTGAATAATCTAGCATCTATTTTTCACATACGAATTTCAATCTCGCCTACATTATGTATTTCATCTTTCATTCATAAACACATTTCATTGTTATGCCAATACTTTTTTCCAGTTCCATATGAGTTTTGGACGGGACCCTTCTAATTCCGCTTCCGAGTGGGAATCTTATCCGTATTCACTCTCGATCAACGAGCACACCGGGGATTCCGGCTTCTTCACTGGTATTATTTTTAATTATTCGCATTTTTTCAAAAAAAAATCAAGGCTAAAAATCCTATTGTAATCGCTTCCAGGCTCTGAATAAGTTCACAAACCAGAGCTGCAGTCAAACGAAGAAAAATTCTTTATTGCGTTCAGAATAAATATCATACTCCATAGTATTGCTTTGAGAATTGCATTAATTCAACAATAGTAGAATTGCTATTTATCGGCCATGTTTTGCACAGTGCTTCCTGTTTATAGGGTCAAGTAGGTTAGTATCAGCAAGACAGACACGGATGCAGTCGTTCCTCTCACCGAGCTTGTAGTTGTCGTCATCGTTGTCGACGTGATTGATGTACTGGTGTTTTGAGTTGCTTGCCCTGTTGAACTTGTTGGCGGGACAGTAGTACTGCTTGCTTGAACTTCTTCAGTAGTAGGTGCGACTGTGGTGATTACTTCCACTGTAGAGCTAATGGGTTCATCGGTCTGGATACTAGTTGCGTCTAGTGGAGTGGTTGTTCGCTCTGTAGTTTGGACTGAAATGTTTAGCTATTGCGGATCTGTGATTGATTATGAACTCACTATTGACCGCTGACGTCGTAGGCTCTTCATCCCTTTTCAGAGTACTTGTATACCGAATCAAAAATGATTGCGGCGGGCTAATATCGCTGTAGGACACAACAAATTTCTGAATAGGCAATTATTCGCGAGGCTGACAGACAAATATCATACCCGTGTTGACGGAATCACAAACTGAATACTTGCGTTAGTGCCTGTGAGTCTGAAGTAGAATATGATTTGAAAGAAGACATCCCACGAACCGCGCGGGCGACTATGCAAAGTGAGGAATGAGAGGGCGCGCTTTCCTCATTTCGCACACTCTATAGCTTGTTGCCTGCGTTTCAGGGTCACTTGGCACTCATCCAACTGCTCATAACTCGGTTTAAACGAAAATTGAAAACATGGGAGTCTCGAAAGACTTATCGGGTAGCCACGACCCACCATATCACATCAAGAGCTCAGTTAGACAGATATTCGTGGGATACCTCCTTTAACGAAGAATAAAGGTTATCGTACGGGTAGTTCTGCATATTGGTAGTATCCGTGAAGTTCACTTGTTGACCTTCATCAAGTTGCACAGAGGCGTCAACCGTCACTTCATAGTTGCTGAAGGAGGTTATTGTCAACAAATAATCCAATGTTTTAAAAGTTTCGCAAAAGAAAGAAATTAAATATATTACTTATCATGCACATCGTACACGTCGATTGCTTCGCTGTATTCGTACAATTTTGTGCGGTGAACCTGGGAAAGTTGATCTTTGATCTCTGGACACCTGAAACCTGATTTCCCTCAAGCCCAGCGCAACCATTGTATCCAGGCGAGGTGATGAAGGCCGAAGAAAGAGTGCTGCGCCAGATGGCTAAATAGAATTTATAAAAAAAAGGAACATTCGGTATGTTTCAACTCAAACTGAAGGTTATGGAGCCATATCTTACAATAGTCCTTATCTGTCCATATCTTAATCGTGGCCTTCTTCTCAAATACGAATGTTATGATCGGACCGTAGACTTGTAAGTCAAAACCCGCGAAGAAATTTGGGTTTGCACTGCAAAAAAAACATACAAAAACACATAGTTCTCTTCCAATTCCACAAATTATCGGAACAGAGGTTTTAAACTCACGGTGATTTGGCCACATAAGGACACTCATCCGGATTATCATCGAACGCATTATCGAACCCGACGAGTCGAGCAGTGTAGGAATTTGCCTGCAATGGAACGTTGTTTCCGTTCGGAAGTATTGCTTGAAAAACTAAATTTTCAAGCAAAGATCCAACCTCGGCCGGATATGCGTACACTCGGAATTTCTGAGCCCCCATGATCGTGACCACTTTGTTGTGCTCGTCTGGTTGCCGGTCCATTCCTATGGCCTCGTAGATTTCGAACTTCGTGTTCATTACTGAAAAATTGTATCTTTGTACAATTATTTCAGCCTCTTGCGATTACTCAATGGGCATAATTAAAATAGGGACATAAAATCTCGCAAGATTACTAGAATCATGATTATGCTTCGTGCGTTTGAAATGCTCAGGAAATACAATGTGCCAGCGAACTATCGATTTCCGGGGATGACGCAAGGTATTTTTTCAATGAAACCTCACCCGTTTCCAGGTCGACAACCCACACCGTGACATCGCTTCCCTCAGCATCGAGCGGGTTCAGATTAACAATGGAGTAGTTTCCCGGTTTCTGGAAATAGATAGATTGCACCTTATTGTCGCCAGTGATAACCCTCCGCCTAAGGCGGATATTCATTACTGATTTCGCAACATTTTGCAATCCAAAAAGAGCGCACTCGACACGTTTCGACTTGTTTACAGTTTCTTGAACTGTCTAAGTGACTTTTGGAAGAGAACAAACGCATAGATAGCTTTATATATAGTAGATTCTTCCGAAACTCACATAGAAAGTCTGTGGTAATTTCTGCGTTGTCCAGCCATCAAACCATTTCGCAACATAGGCAACACTGTAAGATGCCGTTATTGCCGAAAAAATACCGAAAGTTAGGGAAATCATGGTGAAAAATGCGCCTCTTCATGCATCGTGCTCACCAAAATTAATGAGTGTCGAGAGTAGTGATGAATGAACGCATTTTTCCCTCCTGATTGCCCAATTTACGCTTGCCTTTGATTGAAATCGGGATTGTTGAGGATCAAATTCTTGTGATATGGATCCAATCCGTCTTCACTATCCTAGATATTAATTATTTTATTTATTGAAATTATATCTCTCAAAATGTACCGGAAATCTTGAAGCCGTTGAAGCGTAAATCGAGCAACCGAAATCGCAATTTGGTAGTGGAACCTTGAAATTGTTTATAATAAAGTTCAACATAAGTATTCTACTTCTGCAACGCCTTGGAAGTCGTAAATATTGTAGATTGTAGAGTGTGTAAATTCGACTTTTGCATCTAAAAATTTTTTAAAAAAAGCCTGAAAAAGGAGAAAATCATACTTGAATTTTCCAGGAATAGCAGCAATAGCAGAGCAAGAAGCGGCATTTTGTTGGTACTACGCATACGAGAAACAATGCGAAAATAAGGCGATTTGATGGCGAAACATTATCCTAACGTTATCAGTTCTTCACTCGTTGGCTCCAGTGCACGTTTCTTTCCCGGCTGCCTTCTCTCATGAGCATACACACATCAAACTGAAGACACTTCCGGAAATAAATTAGCGGGGTTTATTTAATATGTTTGTTGGTATTTGTAACGATACGACAATCAAAAATGATAATTTATCGGACAAGAGTCCGCATCATGCATTCAAATCGAAGTTCAAAGACAAAGTTGTAGTAGCACCATCGGCAGAATAGTAGAGAGAACAGCTGAAGTATAAATAGTGATCAAAATCGTACTCAACGTTGAAAAATATTAAAATAGGCATAAAACCCTAGAGAATGTTGCCAAAGATTAGAATGTGATTCACCCTGTATGCTTCCCGTGGCACTGGTTGTAATCGCCTCACTGGTTGTTGTTGAGATCGACGTTGTAGTGGGGACTGAATGCCATTTTCTTTGCCTCGGAAAAATTGTCTAGTTATCATAATTAGATACTAAGCTGTAACATACCTTTTCTTGCGAGGTAATTCAGACTAATCAATTACCTGTCACCGAAGTCGTCTTCGTCTCAGCCGACGTGGCCTTCTGTATCAACGTTGACGTATATCGCAGCATGAACGATAGCGGGGCGGTGATGTCAGTGTATCGTATGATTAGGAACTTAAATTAAATTAATAATTTTAAATACAAATAAAATTCACACCTGTGTGCTCGGAATAGTCATTGTGATTTCCGCGCGAGGACCAGAAATTCTGAAATAGGCGTGAAGCCAAACAAAAAGTGAGAGCTCATAAATATATTTGGCTGAGTGGCTTACGGAAACGTCTGACTGTTAGTCATGTCCTTGATATCGATCTCATGTCCCTCAGTGGTGTCCAAATCACCATCGAAGAAGACGGAAAAGAAACTAAAAGAGTTTGGGATTGTAGTGAAATGAAGGGAATCAACAAGTATCAAGTCTCAAATTGCTCACTCCGGCTCCCCATGAAAATCATACTCATCGCTGTAGTGGCTCCACTTTGCACGATGGACCTGAATTGAATATTAATATTAAACTATTAATTTGAATCAGAACAAATCAGTCTCTGAACGACTCACCTGATTGCCTCCCAGTCTATTGCAGCCATTATACCCGGGCGAGGAAAGGAAACCGGATTGCCCGAGATCCCGGACGTTCACTGCAAAATAATGAAGTAATCTTGGGAAAAACATCGAGTATGCTCACCATACGCAAAATCTGCGTGCAAATGCACATTTTTCTTCTCATTGAATGCTATCGAGAAAATGGGGGCATTTATTTGAAACTCGAAACCGTCGAATTTGGAATTGGCACTGAAAATGGCAGTTATAAATCCGAAAAATAAAAAAGCCGCGTACATAAAAAACCTCACCTCGTTTTGTACGCATATCTGCACTTATCAGGATTATTCTCCAGAGCGTTATCGAAACCAACGAGCCGTGTGGTGTATGAATTAGCCTGAATTAAATAATAAATTACATATTTGAAAGAACCTCTCTGTTATTTAAAACCTCTATTCGATTTGAGACCATAAAAGTAACATGAGTGTGAAAAAATCACCTCTCCCGGCTCCGCTATAACGCGGAACTGTATCGGGCTCATAATAGTAATCACTGAACTGGGATTTGCTACTGCTCTATTCATATTTCCGGCATCGTAGATTTCATAGTCAATATCGTGAGCTGAAATAAAAGACAAATATATTTTACAAATATAATTCCGTGTATCCAATCAGCACGCGTCTCTCGAGTTCAACGCCTCTCGAGTTAAAAAATCTCTCTGATAAGATAGATGAAAAAAATGAGGAGTAGCGCGTGCCTAATTGTCACTTTTAGTTCATACCTTTAGCTTTCTCAATCACCCAAACAGTCACGTCTGTGCCCTTATCTTCCGGCGCATTGAGATTGAGTACGGAGTAGTTTCCCGGTTCCTGATTATTCATACGGATAAGGAGATAACAAATATAAACATGATTAGAAATACCGCAATATCAAGAGGAATTTTCTTCGACGTCTCTAGATTCATGTATGCGCCTATTTCAGCAATGCTGTAAATGTTATCTGATCCGTATTCTGATAATCGATCATACCTGTGATTCTGATCATTCGCTGCATCATAAATCACTAAATTCTTCATGAAAGGTTCGAGACCATCGTCGCTTGGCTAATAAAAAGAGCCATTCGTTATTTTTTCATGGAATTCATAGATTTCGTGGTCGGTGTCTCTCATTTCACAATACTCTCTCGTTTGGCTGACTGCCGAGAGCAAAATAATAAAACGAGACGAGAACTCATTTTGCATTCCTCACCTGATAATTCGGCATTGTCGACGCAAATATCAAACAACCATTTTCACACCGAGGAAGTGCGACCTGATTCACAATACTATCGTACAATTTTCAAAGCGAATAAACCTCCACAACTCCTTCAAAGTCGAAAATACTATACATGCTAGAGTACGTAAAGTCGACTTTTGCATCTAAAACAAGAAGGAGTACTTGTGAAGTGCAGATGCTATGCAAACCTGACAGTTTTAACGAAACGAGTAATATAAGTGCGATATAGCTAAATGAAGTCATTTTTGAAATTGAAAGAGACAAGCCAGACAGTCGTCTTGAGGACTAGGGAAAGTGAGTCGTTTTGGTGACAAAGGAATAGCCCGTCAAGCTTGCATAGAAACGCGACGTTAACGTTATCAGTGACACAGAGCATCGATTTATCACCGAGTTCACTTTTAGATGTATGTGTGTGTAGTGCGTAACAATGGTTTCTCGATACCAGTGTTTATTATTTGAGATTCAGCAATAAATACAATTATTTTTTTTAATCAGTTCAGTAGTTGAATCATCGCGTAGACCAGCGTGAACGCGAACATTCCTGAATTTTTAAAATTTGAATATATAAATTATTTTATTAATAAAATTCAAATCATAAAATTTATCCCTCACCCTGCACGCCTCCAGTAGAACTCGTAGTTGTGGTTTCTGTAGTTGACGAGATTGAGGTTGTTGGAGAGACTAAATTTAAAGTGAATTTGAGAATTTCCAAATTCAGGGCTCACCAAACTTCGGCGAAGTCGTAATGGGCAAAATTGTCGTCTCTTCTTGCGTTGTTTGATCTACGAGTTACATTTGAGTGCCCGGTTCATCAACGTAAAATCACTCACCAATCGATGGGAGAGTTGTCTGAGCAGGAGTCGTTTCCTTATCGACCTGTGTCGAGGTGAATCGCAGCATGAACGATTGTGGAGGAGAAAGATCATCGTATGAGATGATCACCAACTGAAATGAAGCTCAGATTTACTGCTCGAAATACGAATCGCATCCGCATTTTACAACAGAGTTGCGATAGCGTGCATGAAACAATACATTTACAATTAGATAAGCAGAATTCAAAAGGAATATCAACCTGCGTGTTCGCGACACTCGTGCGATAGCCATTTTGCTCTCCAGAGAGCCTTCAAGAACCAAATTTGTAAACAATTAATTAAAATTACTCACTCATATCGCTGATTGTTCGTCATGTCCTTGATCGTCACTTTGTGATCGCCAGTAAAGGAAAAATCGGCTTCGTAGGAGATGTCGAAGTGGCTGGAGATTCATTTCAATAGATTCAAAAATCTCTCATAATGAACAATCCGTTTCTATGGACTTCATGTATAATACGCAGAAAACATTTGCAATATTTTCGACCATCGACTCTTTTGAGGGTAACATACTCACTCCGGCTCCCCATGACAATCATAATCTTCACTGTAGCGATACTGCTTGGCTAGATGAACCTGAAATTAGAGATTTGTTCGTTTATATTCATTTTTTTTTGTATAGTCATACCTGATTATTGCCAAGCTTAGCGCAACCATTGTATCCTGGTGACGAGATGAATCCGGACTTGGCAAGATCGCGAACGTTGACTGAATTTATTTGTGATGCCAATATTGCAGGACGCTTTTGGTTTTTTTTTCGGATGATTGTGTCCATGTGGAAACCCAAATATTCACACTTCTTTACAGGGTGCGCCATAATTACGTGCACTCCGTTTCTCGATCATATCTCTTTTGGAAATCGTTCCACTGTAGTGGTGCCATACATACTACTAGCCCAGGTCCATATCTCCATAAAACTTCGAACAGTTCCGATATCCATTGATTACCTTATTTGTAATGGTGGGCCAAAGTTGACTGACTACGATGGGCCAGGGCCGCGAGCAATACACCCCTTCTAATAAATACCACTCCTACACAAGCATATGGTGGGCTTTCAAACTCAGATCATTTTAAGCACATCCATAGGCCTACTCAATAATTGTATTAGAATTGCTCTGGGGTTCCTCAATGTGGAGTGCTAGCTAATTCCCTCAAGCATATAAAATCGCAAAATTCACCCTAAATCTGACTTTTCATAATGTTTTTCGCCTTATTTCTTTACTGAAAGCTTAAACTCAGGTTTATGTTTTTTATCAGTAATAGTGAAGTATACACTTCTACTTTTTGATATATGGAAGCATGAACGTTGGGTAATTTTCAGGTGGACGTTCAAAGTGTACATTTCGAGCATTCAGAAACATTTTTTGGCCTGCCTTATTAAGCTGAAGGGATATTGCTTTGCTAAAGTGTAGATAATTGCGTAATCTATCGAGGTAACTATAAATCCCATAAAATTAGATCTAGCAGCACTTTCCTTGAGACTACGATTTTTTGAGCGACAACATTTCGAACACGCGGCCCTGGACCACCATAGTCAGTCAACTTTGGCTCGTATTTGGCTTTGGCTCAAATGAGGTATTCAATGGAGATCGAAATTGTTGTGAGTTTTAGGGAGATATGGACAAGGGGTAGTAGTATTTATGGCACCACTACAGTGGAACGATTTCCAAAAGAGATATGATCAAGAAACGGAGTGCACGTAATTATGGCGCACCCTGTAGAAGGAATGAGGTGGAAAGATCCCTTACCATAATTGTAATCAGCTTTCAGATTGACACTTTTTCGTTCATTGAAAACAATCGAGATGATGGGTGCATTCACTTGGAATGAGAACCCTTCGAAGGCGGAGTTTTTACTGAAATGTAATTATGCATTTATAACACCAAATTCGTTCATACTTTTATGAAAACTTGTCATACTAAATTTGGAAAATTGGATAAGTTATGTTACTCACTTTGTTTTGTACGCATAATTGCAGTTATCCGGATTTTTTTCCAATGCGTTATCGAATCCGACGAGTCGAGCAGTGTAGGAATTTGGCTGAAAGTTTTTTTGTTGTCATGGCCTAACGTCATACGACTGAAAAGTCGCTAAGATGACAAAAAAATACACCGACCTCTCCGGCATCCGCAAGCACTCTAAACTGCAAGGCGCTCATCACAGTAACGATTGTACTGGGCACAGCGGGTGCTCGATTGAGATTGGCAGCATCGTAGATTTCATAGTCGAATTCGTGGGCTGCAGTAATTTATTCTTATTTTTATTTAAAAATAATATATGATTCTCAAAAAATCTAAGAAATATAACAAACTCTTATTCCTTTTTCACATTGTTTTTATATCGCAGGTCTCAAGCCGGCCGGAATGGAAAGACCGATAGAGCACTGCGAAACGATATATCGAGAAATATTACTTACCCTTAGCCCTCTCAATCACCCACACCGTAACGTCATTGCCTTTATCCTCCGGCGCATTGAGATTGAGAATAACGTAGTGACCGTTAGGCTGAAATATCGTTAATCGATTACCAGGCATTGAATCGTTGCTTACCGTGATATCAAGCGGGACCTTCTGCGAGGTTCCTTCCTGGTATTGGAGTGCAATTTCGGCAATGCTGCAAAAGAGCTCATGAAATCGCGATTACCTTGTTTGGAAAGAGCATTCAAAACTTGAATAAAGCGTGCCGATCTTCTTGTCTTTATTGTGATTTATATTACCTCTTGTTCCGGTCCTTCGCCTGGTCATAGACAAGCAAGTTCATATTGTAAGGATCCATGCCATCATCGCTGTCCTTCAATATCCCAGTATAAAGCATTTCATGGTTATAAAATACCTTGAAATTGCTATCAGTCGACGCAAAGATTAGGCAGCCAAAATCACATCGCGGCAGGGGAATCTGAATCAAATATTTTCGAAAATTCATGAAAATATTTTGAACCTCTTCGCTGCCTTCGAAATCGAAAATATTGTACATCGTAGAGGATTTAAACTCGACTTTCGCATCTGTGAGGAAATGTTTCAATTATGTTATGAATGATAACCAACCTGTAACATTTAACACTACCAGCAAAAATGCAGCGGAAAAATGTAGCAATCTCATTCTGAAACACTGCAAATAAATCAATGAGTCGTCAGAGCTTTAAAGATCGAAAGAGGGCGTCTCCCGAGAGAGTCGTTGCACACTCTGACGTTATCAGTGCCATTATCCGAGCTTTTATCACTTAGTTCTTGCTCGCGATGACTGTTTACTTTGTTAGTCACAAACATGGGGAAAACCTCCGCTGAGCACAGACTAACATTTAGTCCCATGAACAGTGGTTTCCGAAAAAAATGCATTCGGTACGTGCAAGAGAGTTTTTATAAAATGCCTGCAACTCATTTCAAACTGCAACAATCTTCACATTTTTGCTCTGCATTGATATCTGTATGAGCTTGCATGAGTCATGCACAGAACGTACTGACTGATAACGAGTGATCTGCGGACTTCTGAGTAACATTATCGATCTTGTGTTCGTGATTCATCCGAATTCAGATCAAGCTTTTTGCAAGCATCACCAACTCATTTGCCAATAAAAGTCAGGTCAGTAGCGAAAAGCGATAGAAAAAATGACATATCTTCATTTCGCGTGATCTGTCTTCCCTATGACCGCTGAGAGTGGGTGATAAGGGAAAATTCCCTTCCTTGTCAAGCCTAGGCTCCCCCCCCGTTTGTCTCATCAATAGTCCACGAGAGAAGAAGAGCGCGCAAGACAAAAGGAAAGAACAAAAGGCAAGAGTCTTGCTAGAATGTCTGATGTAACTGATGTTTGGAGACAGAAACAGGTGCGTGATTGATCACGATCGGATGATTTTATGAAGCTAATCATGATAAACAGCTGGAATGAATGAACAAATGATTCAACATCCCGTCAGAAGCACGTCGCATTCGACAGCTGCCATCCGACGGACTTGTCGTTGTATTCGGCAATCCAGATGGCGGCACGGCAGCGGATCGACATCTTAAGAGAGGCATGAAATTATATACTCGATAGAGGACAAAGCTTTAAGAAATGAAAAAGTTCATCCAAAACTATGCATACACTAGAAGTGAATGAAGAGCCCATCCACGTTTGCGTGCCGGGTTTGGTTGGGTAGGTGAACCTGCAAACGATTGTTCCTTGCTTCATAATCGCAAATGTCAATTCAGTACCACACATTTAATTTTCGGCTTCTTTTTCACGAGTTTAGAGAACACAGATTTCAAGTTAGAGTTTGAATCAAGAGTTCGAAAGAAGATGAGAAACATGTTGAGGCATGAGCAAGAGAAACAACTAGATTTTCGACACTGTTCGTTCACCACATGCTCTGACTGGCGCTCGGGCACACTGGGGACTGATTGATGGCTGCCGCGACGCCTACTTTGATGCTGTCGTCGAGTTTGGGGAGAGGGGCGCAGTCGCACGGATTGTTATCTGTAAGTAGGGTTGGCTTATCGAGAAATTATCGAGAATGGTCTCTTCATTTCGCATACTCTCTCGCCGATCCGAGAAGTGAGAGAGCGCGTAGAATGAAGAGAGTCATTTCTCGATAAGCCAACCCTATCTGTAAGTAAATTCATGTGAATATAGTGAAAACAACTGGTCAGCCTCTTGCGCAAAGTGTCCGCCCCTCCATCAAAGGCCGACACAAACTAACCTGCAATGGTGCAGACGGCCGCTTTGAGATAGACATTGACCGTCGTGGAGTAGTAGTATCTAGAATAACCATCACTCATTGTAAAAAAAACTTTTCCCACCTCCACATCTGTTTCGCCGCATCCCACGTGATCTTCTTCGTTTCATCGTTGTCCAGTGTCACGGTTGTTCCGGTATCGTCAAGTCCGCTAAAAGACGTTACAAAATTGTTGGCTAGCCGGCTGGGTATTCTTTATTTTGCATGGAAAGAATGGTCACTGGAGTCTCCTTAACAATAAGCGACAGTCGCGCTTCTGCTCCTCTTGATACAAAGGAATTGACTGGGATTCTCACCGTATCACGTAACTGCTGCCTCTCGGACAGGGCGGACTCGTGTCAGGTTGGATCACATCATAGTTTGTCCCGCATGGATCGCCCGCCATTCCCGAGCCGATGGTCTTCGCTGAGAATTAAATGTTAAGATCAGAAAACTCGTTCATGACTATATCGTTTGATGGTAGTAAAATGATGTCATGAATCCATCTGCGACATATGTGAAGAGGGACAAACCCGTGGTAGTCGTTGTTGACGCTACGGTGCTCGGGGTTGGAGCAGTAGTGGTGGTGGCGGAGGCGGCTGTAAATAAATATTCAGAGGTATAAGAGCCATGATACTCACTCGGGCTCGTTGTCGTCGTTGGCGTTGAGGCAGGGGTGGTAGTCGAAGTAGAAGTAGTGGCTGCAAATCTTGCAATATCAATCGACTTTTATTTGATGAAAATGGTGTTATACAAAAGAAAATTGTGAATTCTGACCATCACATCACACCTCCTTGATATAGACTAAAGAAAAGGCAGATAACAGAGATTGTGCAACTCACAGTCACAGTTCGTTCCCTTGATGTAAACCACAGACGGCACTGCACACGTCTCTCCCGCGAGTTCGTTGCCCAACAGAGTGCACGTGGATCCGTAGGCGATGCACACGCACTTAATTAGATTTTAACCCAGAAATACGCGTTGAGAATTGCGAGAAAAGGTATAATTACAATCGGATTCGCCAGACATGAAGCTTCACATGCGCTCTGAGAGGCGACGATCGGCTTGTCAATTACGATCCGTGGAATGCTGCTTGTTTCGGCCACAAAGCAACTCGCGTACATGGAATTCTGTAACTGGCATCATCATCTCAAAAATGGATCAGTATTAGTTACCACGATTGCTAGAGTCAGATAGAAGACTCGAAGAATCATCTCAATGTCTGGTTGGACTGGATCTCGGGCCTATTGAAGAAGGCGTTAGCTTCCTCGAAACATCACTTTCGCGTTGCTAGGAGGAGTCATTCAGGATCTTTGTGAGGACGAGAATAGCAGGAGCAAAACTTTCTCTTCATTTAAAATGCTCTCTCCCTGGTAAGAGTGGGCCCGCCAGCCCTAACGTTAAGAGAGACTTTATCCATCAGAGGTTAGAGAAAAGAGGGACAGTAGGATGCGAAGAGAGCGCACAAAGCCTCTGAAACAAAGGAAAGGGCGTTAAGCAAGACTCTTGCTTGGTTGTGTGATGTTGAGAGGGTTGCAGAAACAAGTGGATTTGTTTAAATTAACGATTTTTTTCTGAATTGATCCTAAATGGTAGGGAAGACATCGAATCTCCTCCTGTATGGAAGCACTAACAACTCCCTAAAAACAGCAACTCGTCTTCCACCATATGGTCACTCAGGAACAACGATCGGCCTGCTTCTCTGACTCTCTGCAAAAGAAAAAAGGCCTTTACAGAAAACATTTCCTTTGTCCTTTGTTTCATTGACGAAGGAAGGGATGTGATAGTTTTATGAGTCACATTTCTATCTCCCTTCTCTCATTGGGTAATGGGAGGGATGGGAGAGAGAACATCCCTCTAGAGTCAAATATGAATAGTCATTCGCTCTAACGATGCACGTGCGTGTGGGGGCCTTTTCTTTTGAAATTCTTCCACTGCCATTCAAACATTGAGAGACGCGCCAACCGCTTTCACTGCCCTGTCCGTTCATTTATCAAATAAACGATCTTCCATATTCTTTAAAAGTAAAGTAAAGTAAAGTCCTGAGTCGGTTACTAACGCGTAACGCGTCGTCGACTACCCCACGTCTTCACTGCAACTGGGGCCTAACCCGTGAGAACAGTGGCCTGTTGCTACAGACTAACCTACAGACTACTTTGCTACAGACTACTTTAGATGTGGCACAAGCCAGCAATCAATTATACCGCCGTGCCTTCCTTCTCCCTGGAGCGTTGCATTAACACCACGGCCGAGGGAGTCACAAATACGCCAGAGTTCGAGAACCTGCTGAACAATTTGACGGTGAGCGATTTTTATTCACCTTAATTAGTCCATTGTGAAATAAAAGTTCAATTTGGAAAATGCAAAAAAGTAGCTGTCCTAGGAGAATTTCTATATAATAGGAAAAGAAAATTAAAACACGACTATTATTATAATTCGAAGGAGCTGCGGGAGGAGCAGCAGCTGCGCGCCTATCTGCAGCAGCAGATTCAGCAGCTGCCGCTGCAGCAGCTGCAGCAGATGAAGCTGCAGTTGGATGAGATCCTGCAGCGAGACCAGGAGCTGCCCCGCACTTCCCTTAGAGGCTTGAACAAGGCCACATGTTGTTGTATAATGTGATTCCTTGTCATATAACCTGCATATCCAATGTCCTAGTTGATTCGATCGATTGATAAACTTCTCAAGGAAAAAATCGTGTTCTGAATTCGAGAAACATCTTCTGCTCGCTCGTTGCATCATTCTGATGTTTCACTTCCAGAACAAAGAAATCTCAGAACAGAAAACATTCCCTTTACGATGTTTTCGCACATTGGGTAAAGCACCGCCCCCCTGACCCCTTCCTTCTTTTCAGTCTCACCTGTGTTTTTCCGCTCGTGTTCGCGTGTCCCCTCACTCGCTCTCCATTTCGAGATCTTGTTTTCACCTTTTTCTTCTGCTGTATTTCGCAATATCCAATGACCGTATCGGCTCGGTCGAATGAGAAATATTTCGCAATATGTTATCGGACAGTTGTCTCTAGCCTCTAAAATTTCTCATCCGACCTAGTACCTATTGCTCTTTTTTTTATAGATATATGAGCTCGAAAGGGCAACCTTAAAAATAGTTTTATATATCTCTCATTTCCATCAGCCGATTTCCAATTCATTTCTGGTAAGTTTGGAGCTTTTCTTCCCAATTTCAGACAACCATGTTCCCTCATGATCAGTCGAGCGTCATGCATTCACTGTCAGCCCAGCCTCTGCCACAACTACTACCTACGGAGAGACGAGCCCTCGCACTGAACGTATGATATTATAATTTATTCCGATAGGGCGACGATATTAATGGTCAAGATGACTGCACCTGGAGATCGAGATTACGTAAAATGATCCAGAAATTTTCTATTCTGAATATTTTTCGATAGTCTCGGGGGTTATAATAACGGGGTAATCAATAATAATTGTAAATGAAAAGCCAACTTTTGTGTAGATCTTCGTCCACCTTCAACAGCCTCAGCCAGACCTGCAGCAGATCTCTCGCAATCTGCTGCTGTCCCTCGGACCAACGAGAGCCGAGCAATTGCGCCTGCAACTTATACGAGACTCGTATACAGTTGACAGTAACATCCAGGTATTAGCAATTCTTTGAAAATAAATCGATTAGAAATTGCATTTGCTCTGAATACGTAGTGTTGGCGTATCGGCGTCTACCTTTGCGACAATTTGTCAGATTCTCAAAATAGATCGAATATCAATCTCCTTCCAGCACCGTTTGACTGCATTTGATGCCTGTTCTCGCGACAACCGACTGAGATCGGCAGCCGGCGCACCGTCGACACTCTACGGCCATCTCTACCGTCGCGATCCTCCGCAGACGCCGGTTAGGAGCCTATCTGAGCTTAATTGATAGCTCTAGTCAATAATAAAAGAAATAGCCAGAACTCTCTCCTTCTATGCCCAGAATTGCATTTTCCTTTCGCGTGTCTTGCAGTATCAACAGCATCGTCTGCGGTACCTCCTGCGGCAGGGGCAACAGCCGGAGCAGCAACTGGCAGCTGTAGCAGCAGCTCGACAGCATTATGACCAGGTCGGTGCTAATTATAGTTGCAGCATCTGTATCAACCCTTCTCCGTTGAAGTATCTCTAATTTTTGCACGCTTTTCCTTACCTTCAGGCGCGAGGGTGGGTAGTGAATTCCGGTTTCGAACTATCAGCAGTAGTGCTATCATATGGAACCACGAATAATAAAAATACGTCATAAATCTAGAACACACTCGCAATATCTTTTGCATGCCGCAGCACACTTGATCGTGTTCCAATACGCATATTGATCGTGTCAATCAGGTGCAGCGACAGGCAGCCATTGAGCAAGCACAGCTAGCTCAGCAGCAAGCTGCAGCACTTGCTGCAAATCAGCAGCTGCGCAGGTACAATTTTATAATTATCATCTCTGTGATAAACCACTAGCACCTATTTGTGAGCATTCTCACCAAGTAATGCAGAAGTTTGAAATTATAGTGAATTTAAATTAAGAAATCATTGGATAAACGGGGCATAGAAAGGAGTGAATTATCATCGTTTGTCATCTATCAATTGCAGACTCACGGAAGCTGCACCTAGAGACAACACAGCGGCTCACGCACCCAACAATACTTGATCGCGGTCTAATTATTGAAGAATTTCACTGTGTTTTGAGATCAGATAAAGCTGATCAATGTTAAAGGGGGAGGGGCACGAATATTTTCGCACATAAGCTGAGCATGTGGAGTAATAGTGATGCTATACCCGATCAGAGATCACTTTATCCGAAGTGCTAGAAATGCCTCTGAAGCTCACTACGGAATTTTGAAGTTTCATTGATTGTGCAGGCACGATTTGGGGTACTGTAGTCTCGTATTGATTTCCTTGAATTTGCAGTAGAAAATAGCAGCAATAATGAAAATGCACTCGGCGGGAGTCGAACCAGCGGGTGCTGAATGGAGAGGCAAAAGCACAACCACCAGGCTACGTGCCAACTTGTTTGCTGTGTCTAGAGCGCTATGATAAGGGAGAGGGTCGACTCAGCACGAGTGCAGATTACGGTAGGTACAGCTAGGGTGCAGGGACTTCGTGGTGGGACCCGCCAAATTTGATTCGTGCCCCTCCCCCTTTAACTCCACTTTATCTTTCGTATGAATAAAGGTACAATGAAACACTGTGTGTATTATCCTGCAGCCGTTTCCTCTGCTTGCGTGAAACAGGACGCGGAAAGAATCTGCGTTCCTCCCGACTTGTCGATTTCCTCCAGCATCCAGATTCCAGCACGGCAAGTGATCGTGTACTTCATCACGTAGGACGGAATGTACGTACCCTCTACGCCAATTTTGGAGGAGCACCTGAATTTTCCCATTGAAAGGTCTTCGAAAACGTTATTCTTCTTTTCGCAATTATTCGTTATATTTTAAATCTTGAAGTGTGAATGTGTGAAGAGTGAATAAGAAGTGCGCAAAACCTTTGAGCATATCTGATGTTGATTGTTAATTGCCTGGAAACGATATAGTGTTAATTCAAAGTAACTTGCCTCATATACATGTCCGCAGTCGGGCAAATGGGCGATTGATTGATAACGGCGGCCACGCCTCCTGGACGGCTGGTGAGTTTGGGAAGGGGCTGGCAAGAGCAAGGGCTGTCGTCTGAATGAGATATACTCCGTCCGATGCCTAACTAAAGATATAAAGAGGAAAAATTTAGAAAAGTTCACCGGCTGTAGCGCAACTCGCCGCCGTTAGATAGATGTTGTTTGTGGAAGAGTAGGAATATCTAGTAATATGATATTATATTTTTCAGTATGCGAATGATTATTGATTATTTACCTCCACATTCCCTTAGTCTCAATCCATTCAATTTTAATCGGAGGATTTGGAAGAGTTATTGCCACGCCGTTCTCATCCTTTGCACTGGACATATTCACGTTAACGGAAGAATTTTTTTACTTAGAAACTTACCGTATCACATAATTCATTCTTGGGGGGCAGACCGGCCAATCGCCTACTTGAATTCCAGGAACGAGAGTACCACACGGATCGCCAACCATTCCGTCTTCAATCTTTGGATTCGATGACGCTAGAGACAATATTTACAAAAAATAATCGGAATTGTAAAACTTGTTGTTGTTGGCTTAGTCGTTGTTGTGGTTGTTGTGGTAGAGGTTGTGGCTGGAATATTTTTTACAACGTTACTTTGTGGCAGATGTCATACTTGTCTTCCCTGTAGTTGTTGTCGCCTTCGCTGTAGTGCTGCTAGACGTCGTGTCCTCTCAAATAAGCAGAATTGATTCATCATAGAATTAATCTCACCAGTGCAGCCCTCCGTCTTGATCCAAATCGTCGATGGGACAGCGCATGTCTTACTGTCCAATTCATTCCCCAGTAGGGAGCAAGTCTTGCCGTAGGTGTAACCGAGACACTGAATCTTTGTGATTTATTTAAATTCGAAGATTATTTCAAACCTGAGCGTTCTGCATACATGAATTCTGACATGCCTGCTCGGAATTCGCGATCGCCTTGTCAACGACCATCCTTGGAACGGAGCTAACCACCGAACGAAAGCAAGAGGCGTCCACCAGGGACTGAAATTCTATTCGATGCAACGTTGAACGTTTGCTCGCCCCGGTAATTCTGTCCGAAAGGCTAAATTAATGAAAATTTCAGCTACTGCAGTGAAATCCATACCGCAATCGTTGCAACCAGCCACCACAGTAGACGCATCACAGTAATACAGAGATGACAAACTGAAGCCAAGGCCCATTCTCGCTGGTTTTATCCTATCCCAAGGCCGTTGCTACTGTCATCATGCCCATGCTCTCTCCTAGGCCAGGCAAAACGGGAGACAATGCGTTTCGAGCAGATTTTTTTCGCACTAGCTCCGAGAAAATGGCAAAGTGCGAAAGACAATGGTTGCCAAGGGACGTTCTGTTTTTGAGTGGTGAAATGGCCTCGGTCTCTCCGTTTTGCACACTCTCTCGCCCTCTCTAACCAGTGAGAGAGCATCGTGTTTTGAGAGACTTGGACTCTTGCTTCAGTGGAGGGATACGTGTGAGTGGAGTCATCTGGACTTGTTTGCGCAGGGGAACCACGGTTACGGGTTGAGATGTTTCGAAGACGTAATAACACCCTGCGAAGACTAGAATCGCTCATTGATTTTGTTAAAAGTTATTACTCTGATCGTTGGCGAGTCGGCCCTAGTTACAGATCAAAGGATGTCAAGTACGGGAGTTGAACTTGGACAATTACTGAACTGTGTTGAGGGTATTTTTGTATTTCTTTCTGAATAAATGATACTCGTATGGGATGTTAATTTCTTGTAGTGTGCCCTCGATGACTCTCTTTTTTTCATCATTCGCCAGTTTCTTTTGCAGAAAAATTAACCACCCCATCAGATCTTTTCATAGCGATGACTTTCCAAGAGTATCTCAATGAATTGTATGGTATGATGAATCCATCGGAAGACAAATTTAATCGGATTCAGGAGGGTCTTTTTACGCTCTAGCTCCAAGAAAATGGAAAAAGGGAGTGAAAGAAGTGAAAAGTGAAAGACAAGAATGGTTGCCCAGAGGCAAGCCGGTCTCTCCATTTTTGGTACTGTCTCGCTCTGTCTGACTCGTAATATCATCGATGTTTTTAAGAGGAGTGGACAATTGCTAAGCTTGAGGTATCGATTCGATCTGTTACCATGTGGCATTGCCAACCGAGAAACGAAGTGAGATTCATCACATTATGTTTTTTTCCTATTGACTTGTCCTGTGTAAGATATTCATGTGGTCATGTCAATAATAAGATAGAATTCTTCCAACAATACGACTGCGTTCATCCGATAGCGATAATTTTCCACATCCAATGTAAATGTTATTTTGCGATGTCAATAACGCAAGGCCCAAAAATCATTTATTAGTATTTTAGATTGCGAAAGATTCCAAAATCGAATATTTTCTAAATCATGCAAAAATATTACATTAAAAATATTTTTTTATGGAAATGCTTTCGAAATTATTAAAATATTTGTATTTTTCAAAACGATAAAAATATTGTCCGAAATAATATCGATGAGGATCAACCGACGAATTCGCCAGAAGAAGGTTGCACTTGGTGGTACGTTGGAGCTGAATAATAAATATTAAATAATCACATTTTTGCACAATGTGGTACGTGAGTGTAATTCTATGATTATTTGAAAGAATATAATGAAAGGGATATTTGCTTGAATCCCAAATTTGCACAAATTGGACTATGAATAACTGAACAGAAAACGAATGAGGTACACTTTGGTAGCCTCATTATTTGCACAATATGGTACGTGACTATGAAACTACAAATAATTGAAAAAGGATGGAATAGCATTTGACCATCCCATGATTTGCACAATATGGTACGTGTCTGAAAGACGTTGGATAGTTGAGACGAAATAATATAATAATTCAAACTTACCTGTTTATGACACTCTGAAAACCTGGATAACCACACTCTCTCACGATTTACCATTATTCTATCGATATTATCTAAGATTTCTAGCAGTTTCTTTTTTAAAACTTTTTACATTTACCTCTATGCTTATAAAACTGCCTATGTGCTCTCTCTCTCTCTCTCTTGATCGCTCTGCCACTATCCCCTACTCTTTATCGTTTTCCTATTCCCCGCGTGCTCTCACAAATGCTCTGCAATATTGCTAAAACGCATCGATCTTCCATTTTAAATTGTCTAATTCCGAAATCTCTCTCCTCCACTATTCGCGCGCTCTCTCTCAAGCAAGATTGCCGAGAATCCAGTTCAGATGCTCAGCAGCTTTGCGAATGATTTCTCGTCCGTTGTCAAAAGCCAATCAAAAGGTTCTTTTTTTTCTGATCTAGGTAGAGCACTCTTTCAACTCTCTCTCTCCTCTCTCTCTCTTCTTTCTCAGTCTCTTTCAGATGCTCAACAGCTGGGCGAACAATCTCGATCCCTCGTTGGACAACTCGTTGAGCGCCGCGAGGATTCGATCCGAATCGCGTCTGCAATTGAATTTATTTGAATAAGTTAAGTGAACTTATAAACTAAAATGGCTTCCTACGTTGCAAAAAAGTAGAGACTAATTTATTCGTGTCGATCAATAATCTCACCTGAACTGGTGCACCAGCGCCAGGTATCGTGGCCATCTGAAGGCTACGGGGACGACGTCACTCTCGGCGTCGACGAGGCCGTAGAGTTGCACATAAAGAGAGGCCTCGCACTGGGCGAGAGGCGAGTCGATCTGAAGTAGATTGATCGATAAATTGTTCCGATTCAGATATTATTTACTATTTTCCCCCGCCACTTTTTTATTTGACATAAGCATATTGATGCCCTCGTTACAGTACGGCTACCGTACCTCATCCCCTGGCACAGCCAGCATCAGGGCAGCCATCAGTGCGATCGATTGGTCGGTCAACTCGAGTTCAGCAATCGTCCGAGCGTGTTCGAAGAGAGCAGAGATCAGATGGGCGGGGAGATGAGGTGCGAGAATGGATGGCGTGATGGAGACTGGAATGAGAGGACTAGGGATACACATAACAATATCTGATCGCATTTGCAAGCCCAAATTGCCATTTCAAGTCTGTGTATGTGATAAGTGCAAGTGATAGTAAATGGACACTTGCATCTTATCGATTTACACACACTAGATATTTTTTTGCCAAGTTATACCTATTCGGTAACTAACCATCCTTAGTCGGTGTCATCTCCTGCTTCTCTGCATCAAAGGCAGCAGCGAATCGGAAGAGTTGCACGCCGAAGAATTTGTCCGTGCACAGCTTGGTGAGGGCAGCATCATCCAACTGAAAGATCAAAGATCAATGATAGATGGAGATCAAACCGTTTTTTACTCATCTAAAATAATTATTGATTTCTCACTCAAATTCCGTAATTCATCATTATTGCCAGACGTCTCGCAGACTTATCAGAGGGGTGAAACATATCTGACTAGCGCAATCGCTGATTGCGCGTGAAGCTGTCGCTAACAGCTCAAGCTCGGATAGGAAGGCTCTTAGCACCTCGACCTAGCCGGCCGGTCGTCTCATGCCGAGGTAAAGGCTGTCACTAAACGTTGAACCCACCCACACTCATGCCACTATACGAGCCATTTTAATAGGTTTTAGAATAGGGATGGCTCGGCAAGAAAGAGAGCAAGAGCTTATTGGGATAATTGATAATTTTACATATTTCCCAAGAGTTCTTCTTCGAGAGCAAGATTCGTAAGAATCTTGACCCTCTCACTTTTCTGTCTCTGAGTCCATCCGCCGGTCGATCTCTTCGAGAAATCGACGAATGAGAAGCAATCAAGTTTCTTGAAATGAGCAAGATTCTTGCAATTCTTAAGAATCTTGCCCCCTCACTCTCTTTCCCACTCATTCTGCACGTTCGTCAAGAAATATTGGGATCATTCTGAACTTCGCAAGATCCCGACCCGGTCATTTTTCTTGCCAAGCCATCCCTATTTTGAAAGGAAATTCCTCAATAAATGCTCACTTACCCCTTCCACTCCCGGCAGCACACTCGCAAAGTGCCTCACTCGCTTCATCAGCAAGGGCACTGCTTGTTCGAGTTGATCCTCGGGCGAGTGCTCGCCCTCGATCGTGGCCAGGTAGGATCTGAGATCAAAAATCAAATTCCAGAGTCCAAAGATCGAAGACCAACCTGGTGATCGTATTAGTAGTCGGCATGAGGGCCTTGGCGGCCTCGAGTAGATGCGGGAAGGGCTCAACGAGGGAGGCGCAGACTGATTGAATGGAGCGGCACTTTCTGCAAATAACACAGTGTAATTTCGAAATGCGAGCCACAACTAAGGGTGGTTGTCAGTAGAATCGATCGATCTCGACGGATTTTCATATTATTACTGTGTATCGACAAAGTGCGAAAGAGTGTGTGAACTTTGTAGACTATGTGACCCACCGAATATCAGGGACCAACTGTCTATTGCACACACTCCCGATCTTAGATTAATTCGAGCCTGTTGTGGGTGGCCAAAATAGGTCACCAATATTATCCGTTCTCTCACCGATTCTCCATGATCAACTGCCGCTTGCACACTCGCTCCCTCTCATTGAGCACCAACTCTGCACTCATTCCCACAGTGTAGCACTTCAGAAGACGACAGCGTTGGCAGAAGTTGCGAGTGTCCTGGAAAAAATTGTAAATTCACATATTTTTGGAAAATGAGATATGTTTCAGCTCCGATATAAGAACACTGCGAATTGGCAAGTATCAATTCCTCGTACTCATCTAGTACAAAATAAATTCAGCCTTAAAAATCGTTGAGCGTACCTTATTAATCACGCATTTCTCTTCGTCTTTGCACTCGTAAACGAGTCGCCGCTGCGCCGTCCGTCGGAAGAATCCCTTGCAGCCCTCACACGTGATCGCACTGGAAAATGTCAAGCGGAGCATCGCTCAGGGACCCACTTGAGCGGCGATTCCCCGCGCCCTAATGACGGCTGGGCTCGGCCGTCGGCGGGTAAGCTCGCGCGACGCAGCGCGAGCGCTCGGCGCTCTCGAGTCCGCGACCGATGCTCGTACGGCACGGGCAGAAAAGCGCGAGCGCGCGGCTCGCGCGCCCGCGCGTGAGCTGAGCGCGAGCGAGTCGTGATGGCGAGTCAGGCGCGCGCTTGCCGCAGACAGCGAGGCGGAGGAGTGTCCGCGCGGTGCCGAGCGAGAGTTTTTGCTATCTGTAGGGGGGTTGGTCGCTCAATCGCACACACCACAATGCGATCGAGCGACCGAGAGCAGACGCATGCTCTCAGCTCGAGTCCCACGCCGCTCCTTTTAAACACATCAGAGCGCTCGAGAATGGGGTGCAAGTCTTTCGCTTGCCTCCTTGATCAATTGATCAGTGCCGACAGTGGGAGTGGGTCGGCACCATGAACACTCTCGCCCGCGTCGTGGTCACCGCCCGGACGTGACTTCTCCATCTCGCTGGCTTTAGCAAGCGCGCAACTGACTCGCCGGCACGGCTCGCTAGCGCTCAGCTCACGCGTGGGCGCGCGAGCCGCGCACTCGCGGCTCTCCGCCCGCTCCGTACCTGTAGTGGAGGCCGGTGGCGAGGTCGCCGCACACGGAGCAGAGTTGCCCGTCCTGCATGTAGGATGGCATGTAGGGAGCAGCTGAAAGAGATATTGATTGGAGTAAGGTAGTGCTGAGATCCCTGTCATATAGAAATATTTCGGTAGCCATCTTCCCTCCATTAATCCATCCAATCCCGATTGCGCTACCCTCCTTCCCCCATTCATTACCACAGGCCAGCCGCGCCGTGTTGCGCGGTCGCGAGGATTCACCCAGCGAGAGTGCATCCACCGACCACGCAACACGCCTTCTGTTTCTCTGTCTCTCTCACTATCCCATGCTCTCTCGCCCTTCTCTGACCCAGCCCTCCCCCATTCTAATGCAGATGACGCAACGTGCTGACCTCGACGGGAAAGAGGACGAGGCATTGAAGGGTATGACGCCATAATCGTAAGGGGAGACGAGGGGATAGGGTAGCCAGATAACAGGTGACTATTGTTTGCGTAGGCACTAAGAGGGACTGGGGACAGTATGCCTACCGTAAGCTGAGATACCGTAGCGTTTTTCTGATATCAAGTGACTGATTCAATATCAGGGATGAGAGATTGAAGCAATAACTAGGCGCAAACCCTAAAATGAAAGCTGAGCTATTGAAGATCAGTGGTGATAACTGAGTTTGATCAATGCCAGCAATGGATAAAACGATCCCGATTCCTCGTCTCTCAGCCCCTAAAGATCGTCCCCTTTCGCCGCCCCTTTCTGCCTATCCAACCCTTCTCAGATATCATCAGCGACACGGTTCGTAAATGGTTGTAAATACTTGAAGAATCGCGATCAGGAGAAAGAACAGGTGGCTCGGTAGATGAGTTTATGGTAGGGACCAGCCTGCTACGGGGAAGAGACCCATGAGAGGAAATACTAGCGTAATAGGCTACAAGTTTGTCGAAGAATCGATAAGTGTTTTATAGCATAGTCACAATAATCCTACTATTGCTCAAAGCCAATGGGCTTCACGTTTGTTCGCTCTGTGAAACGCATTTGAATGCGGAATCGTGATCGAGGTGTGAAAATGTGCTCATTGTCAGTGTACGCATTTGTGGCAGAGACCAGCCTGCTAGAGGGAAGGAAGAGCGAGCGTAATGAGGCTACGGTCTTTCCGAGACAGGCTAAGCATAGGAAAAGATCCAGATCTTTATTTTGGAGAAACAATCCGACATCAATCATTCCATTCGAATTTGTTTTACATTTGTTTGCTTTGTGAAACAAATTTGAATGTAATTGATAGTCCAGAAAAGGGTAATGTTGATTGCACCTCCAAAGATGTCGGGAACCATTGAGGGATGAAAGGTCTACTACTTTTCATAAATTCAAGTGAATTCGACAGGAATTTATGATAATAGCCACCAACTATGACCATTTTCCGCTTATCAAATATAGTTGAGAAGATATCGGGAGTTGATAGCAATCACTTCGACTCGAAAGTTGTTTTCCCATTCTATTATCAATGCGGCCAACAACTATCAGCCATTTCATCCGCCCACCCATGACTAACCATAATACGATAATAACATCATAACAAAGCTTGAAAGGCAACTGACATCTCGCTCGTCCCTTAGGAGACGTGAAGAAGGCGTCATCGTTGACGAAAGATGCAGTAGTCGACATGGTCGATTACGGTAGGGAGAATTGGATACGGTAGGATACAGTAAGACAGTCACCAGCGGTCGGGAACCACAGGCTCAGTCTCTGAACGAATTCTGCAGTCCCAGGCCTTATCGCCGCTGGCTCCGCCCACTTCCCCAGAATCTCCTCGATTTCTGTAGTCTCTTGGGGGCAGAGAGGGGAGGAAGAAGAGGAACAGGTGCTGTCTCTCGCACTCGCATGATCTCTAGTAGGGCGTAGAGGCGAGAGAGTGCGTGAAAAGAGGAGAGCGCGCCTCTTTCCGCTCTTTTTCTGAAGGAAAGATTGCGCAACGGCCAGCCGGCTGGGTTGAGGTCAGGCGAAGGGGACAGGGGAGGGGAACGGG
>LS487518.1:0-64160 GCA_900490705.1 Pristionchus arcanus
TTCTTTAGACATTAGAGCGAGCGCCTCGAGAGCCTGGCCAAATATTTTAAATTATTATTTCCGAAAATAAATAAATATTCAAAAACATTTTTGAAAAAACTGACCAGATCTTCCACACGCGTCAAAAACAGGTTCAACCTATTCACTGCGATTGATTCAACCAATTGAAAGGCTGTCTGGAAATATCGTCACCTTAGATTAAAAACAGTAAAAATACCAAACCGTTTCCACGAATTCGACAATGTTCTCGGTTGATTGCATCTTCTTAAGCGCGTTGATCTTCGGCATTACGTAACCGTACGATTTCGGAAAGTATTTCATCAAGTCCTCGAGGGTCTGGAATTTTCGAAATTGTGTTATTGTAGTCAGTAACTGATACTTACTCGATCTGTCTTATTCATAACCTCTAGGACATCCGCAGTGCCCTCTTGGTCGAAAACAAGCTGTGCCAGTTCTATGACGACGTTAAACTGCGCCCAGTAAGCGTCTGTAAATGGATTATTATTGCGTAACTAAAATTGAAATGCACTATATTCGCATGTTAATCAGACGTGAGGGCATAAAAATGAGAAGTGCTCAAATAGACTTCAAATATGAGCAGTCATCTCTACATTTCGCGCGCTCTCTCGTCTCTCTAACCGGTGAGAGAGTGCGCGGAATGAGGAGACAGCGGCTCATATTTTGAGCTCTACTAACCAGCGCAAACATCCACCAGCTCCTGAGGGCTAATGCCGATTTCCTCAGCGTCCTTGTGTATCCAGTAAGTGACGACTGTCTCGTTGAAATGGGACGGATTCCATCTGCCTTGATTCAATACCTGAAAAGATATCAGATAGAGCTTCAATCTCAGATCTCAGATCTCTCAGATCTCAGAATCTCAGATCATATATGAGCGCTACCTCAACATTTTCGATGAGCTGAGTGAAATTAAGCGGTGCTGCGCTAACACACGCAAGCAACAACATAATAGATACTTCTCGCATCTGAAACTGTAAGGTAAAAAGGTAAAGATATATCCATGCTAAGCGATTTTACAGTCGTGAGACAACGCTAGGTGGGAACCATTATTAAGGCCAGTTGTCTGAAATAGTATATGGTTGAACAATCCCGTTAACCAAAACAATGTAGTTCATTGAAAGATCATAGTAGTTAGAAATATTCAATGATAAGTCAGATCGGTATTGTACAAAATGTGTTGCTGCGTGAATCAGCCTCTTTTCTATCTCGAAGCAGTTTACATTACTTTTGCTGACTCTCCCCTATTCATGAGCTCTTTGTAGACGATATCAATTTTGAGAGAGTACGAATTGAAGAGATTCGGTTGGAAAGATCAGTTTGTACTACCACCGAATCACTGTGACATCCTCTTCTCCCTTTGAACTCCCCAAGTAGTCACCATGCCCCGCATTCCCTACCGTAATCTTCTTAAAAGAACCCCATCATTTGTTCTCCCAACTTCCCTCTTAAAATTGTAACACGGACTGCCACATGACCCCCATCCCAATAAGCTCGCCAGAGCCTGAAATACCACCTGTTATCCCATACTGCCCTGACACGCATTGTTTCGTGTTGTTGAATAAAGTATAAGTATAAGTATAACTATTCACTTACCGCGGAACCGTTGGATAAACAGTGGACGAGTAGCAGAGATACATTGCCTCGCCTTTCTCGTTAAGGCGGTTAGAATAATATAAAGAGAAAATTCAAAGATGTAATAATCATAGTTTCAGTAACTGATACTGGTTGATAAATTAGAAAGAATGAAACTCATAATTTTTGACGGTCGTTACTATCTAATCGATGACTCATCAAAAAAATCAGGCGCTAAAAATCTGATCTAGGTTGATTACTAATAGTGCTCAAATTTCATGTCACCGCATTTCCCTTTCACTTACACTCTCGCTATGTGTAACGAGAAAGAATGAAAAGATGGCTAGCCGTTTTTGTTACTAACACAACGATTACTAACAGTAGTCGCATACGTCGATCCATTTAAGACGCAGTGCATGAACATCTTACCACTCTATTCCGCCATTTATCAATGCATCTTTCCTTCATTTGCCTCACCTTCCTTCCTCTGGTAGCCTATGGGTACAATGTACACATGTATGAAGATGCGTTCTGGGACGGTGAGCTTTTTGCAACCCATTATTTTTTTTTCGAGTTGCAGGTTCGGTATCGGTACTACCGAAAATCGGGATTACCGAGCATCTATTTAAATTTTGTCGCATTTTTCGAGTATATTTTTGCTAGATATCCCCCAAATAAAAATATTTTGTTTACCGGACTAGGTATATGAGATAGGTATTCCCGATACCGAATCTGTGTTGATTCCGAACGCGATACGATCTAGCCCGATATCCAGATACAGTTTCAGGCCGAGTCCATCGCGTTATCAGTGATGAATGTGAGGATATTCCGATGCGAATGAAAGATGAAATTTCGAGTCTCAACACTCATGGAACATGCATCTTCATTTACAAAGTATATTGTTCAAATTCAATTTATAATTTATATAACAATTGGAATTATTTGCAGAAACGTGGATGCACCGGAGACTGGGCTGTCATTGCACCTGGTGAGTTACATTTACAATTATACTGTATTTATGAATACACTATGTAAAAGGGAAGAGATGAAAAGGGATTAACTAATTTTGCTGAATTGCAGGAACGTACGGACACAGTAATCTCAAGGATATCTCGTTCGATGATATTGTCCGATCGATCGGGCCATGCAAAGATCTGTCATAATAGATTTAATTCTCTCACAATTAGCTCATTTTCACATTTTTGTAAACGCATCAAAGATAAATTATTTGAAAAAAGAGCACTGTATCCGGTTTGAGATCCCACATGCCCTCATCAAAGACTCATCAAAAATGAATCGCATCCTCATTCGCACGATTTTATTGCGATAGGGAGTGCAGGAGGATGAAGGGGAAAAGTGATCTCACTTTCGCTTCCTTATCACACTTCTCTCATATCGGGAATAAATGACCGCGCAATCAATTGATCTCATATTCTTTCACTTACACGGATAAAAGATAGTGATTGAAATTATTGCGGTCCTCGAAATGTATCGATATTTCTGAGGAAATACTATGTTGAAGTAATCGGAGACGCCCACAAGACTGTCGAAAATCTGTCGAAAATCAGCGGTGCATTTACGACTTTTATCAATTCATATTATTTTTATTAATTGAATTCTCACTTACAACAATGGATAATGGTAAAATGTACTCGCTCTAAATATTCGAATGAATGGTACAGTCATTGCCATTTCTTGGGACATGAGAAGGGCGCAATTTGCGAAGAAGTACTTCTCATTTCGGCTTGGTGCACGTGAACATGAGTGGCCCGCCTTGAAGCTGTGTGATGAGTTCCGCCTCCGTCTTCTTTACGCCTGTAATGCCGTTATTTGACAAACGTCGCACACACACACAATGCAAAAATGCCAACATTTCTTATAAAAGTCTCACCTGCATAAGTGTAGGACTATTCCTGAGAGGCCTTATCGCAAGAAACGGGGCCGGCCTCGCCGAACGCCTGCGCCCCCTGAAACAATTCGTCAAAAATAGAATATCGAAATGATTGCCTGTCCGTCTGTTCATCCATCGGTTCGTCTTACAGTAATAAATGTTAAACTCACTGAACCCTTGACCTTCAGGGTATAGCCCATATCGCAAGACACCTCGAGAGGGGAGCTCTGAAATTGGTTTCATAATTGGTTTCGTTCAAAACAAAATGAGACGACCTGTAAATGACACATTAGTTTCATCAGCTATGTCGGATATTTACAATATGCCAATTACAGGTAGCCTCATTTTCGCTGTGCCTCGATTGCGAGAAAATGTGCGATTATTAGGCGAACACACTGATTAAAGCTCGTGAAATGAGCCGCCCGTCTCTTCATTCTTCCCACTCTCTCGACACTCGAGCTGGCGAGAGAGTGTATGAAATAAAGAGACGGCGGCTCATTTCTCGAGCTCTAGCGCTGACTTAGTCATTTGGTAGGTAACGTTGAACTCACCTTAATAGGAACACATTCGGTAGGAGGAGCGTTCAGCGTGTTCTCACACGCTGTCTTCTCCCATTTAGTGAGCGGCTTGCACTCCTTTGCGGACGCTAAAAAATGTAGATTAAATTTCAAGATGCTGCCTCCAGAAAATGAATGAAAACGCACCTTCGTGACTTTCGTGACTTTCGCCGGAGTGATGGTGATGGTGGTGCTTTGGTCGCTTGGGCTTGTGCGGAGCGCAGGCGAACGATGTGGCAGCAAGAAGAGAGATCAGGAGCACGGTACGGATCATTATGATGAGGATGTCCCATCCCCGATTTTTCGTCCTTTTTAAGCGCGCGCAACCGCATTGTTCTGCCACCTTTCACCCGGGGAGATCGGTACTCCCACGCTGCGTATGATGATGGCAAGCGCATACTCTCCTCGGTATGCATGATCTCTCTGACCTCTTAAAGGAACTTTCTCATTTGATCATCTTCCGGCATGGATTGCGCGTGGGTGTGGGGGAGAGATGATCTCACTTTCGTTTCTTGTCTCACCCTTTCAAACCACAAAGAAAAGATCGCGCAGTCGATTATCGTCCTTTCACTTACATTTAAGTGATTATGAGAGATGGGAATAGGAATGAGTGCACGATGACACCGAATGATCATTAAAAGGACCGACCAAACAGAATCGAAGACTCCCAGCCATTATGTAATGACCTATACCTACCATTGGATAAAATAATTGAAATTGTACGGAATTTTAAAAAAAGATAATGAATGGTTTCACATGGCGGAACGTTTAATAACACCAGTGAGTAATCACTGCCAAATCTAAAAATTCTGCGAATATTACAATGTGTAATCACCAGGGATCGCCTTTTGGATCGCCTTTTGACCTTTTCCATGCATGGATCAGTTACAATATGTGGTTTACTCATACGATATCGATCAAAAATACAGCACCCCTCCGATTTGAAAGTGGGTGGGGCCTTTTCCCCCAACCAGTTCCTGACTAGTGTCTGAGCAGTTGGTAACCAGTAACTGGCCACGAGAAACATAGGGCTTCGAATCTGTTACATACCAGAGTATTGCAGAGAGCGAGTAAGATGAGATCAAGAACGAAGATGATTCGCATAACGGAAATGGAAAAGAAGACGAAGTTCCGTGATTCGGCTCCATCTTTTATGTTGCTCCATCCGAAACAAATGCTGTGAAATAAGCAAATAACGGCAATATCATAGAGGTTCTCGGCGGCAAGCATCACTTGGGACGCGATAACGAGCTACCACGTGAGCCGAGGAGCTAAGAAACAGTTTTGAGTGCTGTCGCTGAACTTCAAAGCTCGACTTTTTCATTTTTAAATTACCTATTATCTATTTCTACACTCAAATATTCAACAAGTTGTGTTTTGGTGTTGATTACTGCAAATATTGGTGTTCCGACTTTTTATTTACTACATAATTATTTGTCATGAATACATCATTTTATTTACTACATAAATAATTTTCATGAATACATTTTCATGAATACAAGAATACATTCGAGGATTACAAATTAGGAGTGTGCAAAAGAAACAAAATAAGACTTGGGAAATAAGACACAGCGAATTATATTCTCAGTTATTCAGTTGTCCTTATTGGGGGGCGCATGCGATATTGAGCTTTCCATCGCCCAGCAGCTTAGTCTGATCAGCATCCAGCGTCGTTGTGCCTGCAATTCGCCGTGATTTCGCACTGACAAATGTCGCCCACCCGCACCCAATGTAAAATTGACAACTATTCATTATATTAGTAATCGTCGAATAACTCAAAGAGTCTCACTATGATAGGTCCATTTGCCAGTGGCCGCGTCGCACGTAATGGAGTCGAGCATGGGGAAAGAAGTTTCCTGAAAAAAGATTTCAATAAAATAAGCTAAAATATAAAGCCAATAAAAATGATCAACTCACGTCCTTCTTAGCATACAGCTTGTTCGCTCCGTCACATTTTACCTCTTTTGTATCGCTCTGTAAGTAGTATGGTTTCATCTGTCTACCCCGAAAATAACATGCACTATTCACTACCTCAGCCAATATGGGACATCAACAATATGGGAAAAGTCGATGCTCGGGCTTCAAAAGGAGCGACTGGGAGATTATAGAATCCAACTTGCCGTGAAGGGAGTGCAGATTTTCAGAGGCTGCGTGTTCCGAGGGGTCAACTTCATCCCACATTCCGTCAGATCCCATTTAGATTTGTCCGGATATGGTGTACACACATTTGTTGAAGCTAGAAAATTTTTTTTCTGAAAACTCACTTTTCACGTTCTTAATTTCACAAAAAACCTGATCGTTTCGGTATGTTTATGGTAAATGAAGTTTAAAACCCCTAATGCTTTAAATCAAGTGTGGCCACTGAATGTCAGCAAAATATGAACAATTACAGGTATCTGAGTTCGAAATATGAGCCGCCGTCTCTTCATTTTCCACACACTCTAGCCCGGTCAAGTGGGCGTGAGAGTATGTGAAATGAAGAGACGGCTTTTCGAAATCTATATTTGAGTAAATGAAAGTTTTAAAAAACTTACTAGCAGTAGTAGTATCCGGATTGGGGCTCTTGGGCGCGTTCGGCGCGCAGGCGAGGGCAGTGGCAGCGACAAGAGCAATGAGGAGAACGGCACGGATCATAGTGAAGAGGAAGATGGTTCCTGTCCGAATGCTCGCGGCTTTTATGCATCCAGAACTGCATTGCACTACCGCTTTCTCAGAAAGAAGTTGTTTCGTTGCACGCCCGAAGCTGGCATATCTACTCGATTTGATTGATTTCTCGTGTGTCTATCCGGTGCGAGCTCCCAAAAAAGCCTCTGGAAAATCAGTGAAACACTTCCTCATGCATTCCTTCTTAGCAGGGAGAGAGAGTGCGTAGAGGAGTTCTCACTTTCGATTTCTTATCTCACACCTCTCGACGCTGTACGAATAGACATGGAAATAGACATTGCCTAACACAATAGACGTTTTATATTGCACCTTCAAATAACTATCAATCGTCATGTACCAAGCATCTTTACTAATTGAGTCACCTCTCGAACCATTCGTAGATGATGGGAAAATTAATGAATGAACTATGATGGTAATTGGTTTGTATTTATTGAAAGGCTTTGTGATGAAAGCTCGATGCTTCTAAACAAGACAATGCATGGTTTTACATGGCGGAACGTTTAGTAACACCAGTGAGTAATCTGATCCAAATCTTAAAAAAAACTGACAAGAACATTACGCGCGAGTGCATGCGCTATGTGTAATCATTACGCAATCAACCTCTGAGACGAGCGAGAGTGAACACTTTTCGTAGTATTCTCATCAATTGCAAGTGAGAAGGTTTCCCTTTCCATTCGCTTCACTTTGTCAATAAACTGTTTATCGCTCACTGTTTCGCTTCCATTCGCGTTTGTTTCGAAAATGCTCTAACTGTGCCGATTTTTCTTTAATCTTCCTGGTTTCAGATGTCAAATGCTGCTAGATTTCACACATTTTCTGTGCGCAACGAGGAAGGCAACGAAACGTTGCAATTCACGGTTCCTAAACGTTACACGAACGTGCTTTTCATCAGCGCCGGAGCGCAGGGAGCCGTAGTGTGAGTATTTCTTGTCGATTTTCCTTTTTTTATAAATATTTCTTCAAGCTATAACCACCGGAGCAACACAATAATAACAAATAATTTTCAGATCCGCTTGCGATACCCTCACCAACACGATAGTGGCCATAAAGAAGATACACGAACCGTTTCAGCGGTCGAAAAAAGCACTTCGAGCTTTTCGGGAAATCGTTTTCCTATCGTCGCAGGATCACCCAAATGTAAGACATTTTCTCAAGTTATTTGCTGAAGTTAGATAAATACAAATAAAAATACATCATCAAACGTTCAGATCATCAAATTTTTATCTGTATTCACTCCACAAGAGAACCCAGAAGAGTTCCAAGATATTTATCTTGTCATGGAGTATGTTGATTATACTCTGGAAAAGGTGGTTTTTATCGCATTTCATGGTTTCTCAATTCTCCTTCCAGGTGATTGGCAAAGTTTGCTTGGATCACGAAACACTATCTAAATTCATCTACCAAACACTTTGCGCAGTTTCACACTTGCATCAACAAGGAATCTTTCACAGGGTATGTTGTGAGTTATCTAAGTGATTATCAAGTGTCGTTTATGCAGGATCTCAAGCCAGATAATCTAGTGGTCAACGAGCAATTCGAGCTGAAGGTGCTGGACTTTGGATTTGCACGCGCGATATCTAAAGGTCCCGCACAGCAAAATACCGTTTACGTCGTAACGAGATACTACAGAGCGCCGGAAGTTGTGCTGAAGTTGGAGTACTGTGAAAAGGGTGAGTTTCTTGTATTTTTTCTTATATTGAATTTTTTTTTGTTATGAATTATTTATTTTGAGTGGACGTCTGGTCAATCGGATGCATTCTTGCGGAGATGATCACTGGAAGTGTTCTGTTCCCAGTAAGTTTTATTATCTCCTACCAACAAAAAAACCATCACAGGGAAGAGACAGAGTCCACCAGTGGAGCGCAATAGTGAAGGTCATGGGGACGCCCGAGGAATACATCTCAAAATTAGACAACGCCAAGTTAGGGCTTCTTCTTTTTTCATACATTTTTTCATTGTTTCAGAGCAATTAGAAGTGCCACGGATACCGTTCCACCGAAGTCCATTGAAGAGATCATTCCGGATAATAAATTTGAAAAGATCGCGTATTCGGAAGACCCGCAGAAGCACTGGACTGGTCCGTTTGTGATTTTTTTAAAAGTTTTTATGTATAATTTCAGCTCAAAAGGCAAGAAATCTCATCGCGCGAATGGTAGTTATCGATCCGAATGAGCGATGTTCGGTTGCCCAAGCTCTCGAAGACCCCTACGTTAGCTGGTGGGCCCGCGATAAAGAGGTGTGCTATTTTTTGTACCGAAATTAATCACATACTTTTCAGCTAAATGAGCGCATCGAGCAAGCGTACAGCGATGGAGCAGAAGTTGGGTACGGCAGTAATTTGGACGATCTAGATCTTTCCGTGGAGGAACTGAAGGGTGAGTCATTGATTGAAACGGGTCGATTCCGAGTAGAGATGTTTTTTTTTCTCTTTGCAGTAATTATTTTCGACGAGGTGAAGTGGATCGAATCGACGCAGGATATATTTGGTGGATTGTAGTGATCACAATTCGACATGCGCTAATTTTAATTTTGCACACTATCTCGCCGGTCAGACAGTGCGAGAGATCATACATAATGAGGAGAGTGGCATTTAGATTTTTCATCCTCAGTTTTTTTTCATCCTTATCCTTAGTTTTCATCCTTAACTTGATTGATCAACCATTTATTCCCGTTGATTTCAATGCGAACAGATAATAATATTATATCGATTGTGAACAAGTGGACGAATAAATCTGAATATAAAGATCGATGCGAACAAGAAAAATGCAGTAGATTGAGGTAAATAAACGTTATATTGATATTTAAAAAAAATTAACCACGAACAGACATCTTATCAAACGATGGGGAAAGTGTCTTTTCGACGACATCAATTGACAGCACAGGTATCTGTTCTCGAGGTATCGTGTTTTTGATAATCTCAGTGAGCGGCGAGTTTTTCTCTTCTGTAGGCTTTGCCGCACGAACCGAATCGCGGGATGGGAATCTTCCCTTCCAAAAGTCGGGGCGTTCCTCCTAAACGAAATATTAGGCAATTCGTTCATTTATTTCCAATACAGTGCAATTGCATGGGATGTGAGAAAACGAACTGCTCACCTTTTTCCCGAAATTACTGGGTTGTTGCGGAGGAATGAATGAATAGGCAAAGTCGGAAGGCCCGGCACCCTGGAATTCATCGTTGGTTGAGATGTGAAAGTTGACAATCAATAACCTTGTTGTTGAAGAGCGATGTCTGCGCATGTTGATGTGGTACGTTAATCGAGGGAACTCCTGGAGTTGCTGCTCCTAGGTTGATTGACGACTGGCCAACAGGACCAGTTGCATAGCAGCCCTAAACAATGTCCGTTGTAGAACCAAAATAAACATCCTCGAACTCACTCGAGGCTGATGATATAAATTCTGATTGTATGCGCCCAACTCGATGTATGTCAAGGGCGTATCAGATCCTTGCGGGTGTTTTGAGGAGTTGATAGGCGAGTGGTCAATCCAGGCATTTCGCTGTTGGGGTGTTACGGGGTGAGGCGAGACGAAGGGTTCCTCGTCAGTTCCAGAATCATAGCTGACAGACATATTGTAGATTACTGAACTCATTGATAGATTGATACCTCTCGGAAAATGAGTCGTACGGTTGTGCATCCGGGGCCATTGCGTAGTGCGCGGCGTTGGACTCATAGAGGTTGCGCACGGGAGTTGGAGGTTGGTACACAAGGGCGCTTGCGGGTCCGTGAGAGACCTGAAGCAACTACCATTGAACCGAACAGGGAATTTGTTAGTTAGAGTCTCACCATTGAGCAAGGACAGTGTCTCATGCTGAGGAGGCGTTTGAGGTGCTGATTCTGTGGGTATGGTTGTATGTTATGTACATGTAATATTGTATCTGAACCTCATCCTTCTGTCGACAATGCTCAAGTTTCTCCTTCGCCAGCTCATCCTTCACCTTCTCATACCACTCTTTATATTTTTGCCCTTCCTTTATTTTGTCCTTCTCGTTTTTCCTGCAAAACAACGGACCGTTTCGGCATAATCATGAAACACTTACCGATGCTTTCGAGCCGACTCGTTGTTTTTAGCTCTCCTATTCTTGTATATCTTCTTTTCTTCGGGATCTTCCGGTGACTTGGTTTTCTCTCCTTTCGGCATTTAAACCTGCAAATTATGTGAATAGTTCATTAATACACGAGCATCTCTCGAAAAAGGGAACTACTGCAATAAACAAGAACTGATCGAGTGTCTCTGTAATGTCATTGCGGGGTATTTATACCCGACAACTAAGTAAGAGAAGATATCGGCGAATTTTGTTGTGAAAGAGTACTCCTTCTAGAGAGGGAACAAGAGAGTGATCCGCCTTTACTAGAGAGCCCCTTCTCTAGTATCTCATCTTGGTGCATTGTATCTCGCCAATCTCGCCTGTTTGTTTCTCATCGCCTGCGATAGGGATGCGAAATAGTTATCGTGGAACCGAAAGTGACTAAGCTCGCGAATCGAAAGAGATGGTTCTTCATCGAGAGAGAGAGAGAGAGAGAGAGGCAGTCAGACAGAAACGGAAGTAGCGAGCACCTGTGTCTTTCTAGGTTTGTTCGTTTCGCCGATACGTCATACTGTTGCGATAGAAATGCCTGTGGAATCTATGTCAATGAGACGATGCAACGAAATTAAATGCTATACATTCAAAATCAATGCCCAGAAATGGGCAGCAATGCATCCGATTAAGCACATTACAGCTTACATTAAAAATGATGCGGTTGTTATTAACTTTTTCTCTTCTCAAAATGAAATGCGGTGTTCATTGGGATGAAACTTTCACTCATATTATTCACTTCGGTTCCCGAGATTTCATGAAAAATATTTGGCAATTTGCGATGAGGTTCACAAGGAAAAATTATAATTCCAATAATCTGACTAGAAAGTTTTATTAACTCATGCCATGTTAAGGTGAACATAATGTTGATTTATCTGATGCTGATACATCGTGAATGTCTATCGAGGTCACTCAACTAATCATTACTAATAGAGAGGTGACTCGTCGCCCCTTTCTCGATCTTATTCGTATTCAGTTCGTACAATTCTCACTTGCAGAGTTGAAGGGACCAAATCTTCCTTTTGACTTTATTTTGATCTGTTCACTACCAAAATCAATTCATAAATAAAAAAACGAAAAAAAGACAGGTTGTAAAAAAATACTTAACCGCGAACAGAAATCTTATCGAAAGACGGAGAAAGCGTCTTTTTAACGAAATCGTCCATTAAAACAGGCAATTCTTTTGGCGGATTGGACTTTAAGAAGTGTTCGGAGAGCGGTGAATTCTTCTCTTCAACTGTGTGTCGAATCGATTCTCGGAGCGGGAATTTTTCCGACCAGAAATCAGAGCGGCTGTGCTAAACAGACAAATTTTGAAAATCTTTTACATGTTGTCCTGTCTCATGTTACCTCTTTAATTATATAGAAAGACGGATAGAAATGTGAATGTATACCATGCTGCTATGAGGTGCTGATTGCGGCGCCAAATGGCAAGCCATAGTTACTGCGCCATTAGGGAAGTTGGCCAAGCGAACTGTAGGTGCTGCGGCTCTTGGATTAACCATTGACGGACATCCATTGGCGATGCCAACACAAGTCAGATGGTATTGCTGAAAATTTCTGATGTAATTGTTTATTGGTACAGAGACCAACCATTTCGGAGTGTTGAGCGGTTTGAGTGAAAGGAGGCATTGCTCGATATGGCAAGTTCATAGAGGGAACAGCTGGATTTGCTGATCTTATGTTGGTCGATAGCGAATCTCCATTAACAACCCCAGAACCAGAATGGTGGGCACTCTGGAATGCAATGATATGACATTCATTAGGTAGCTGCAGCACCATTGGCGAGATTGCAGGCATGGCAGAAACTGGAGTGGATCGGTTGGGCATGTTGTTCGAGGAATTCACGGGAGTTCGTGTGTTAAACGACGACGGGTGTTCATTGGTACTTGTGTAGATGGCCTACAACATTACATCAGAACATTGTATGTCTAAATTGTTTGGCTTGATCAAGCTAACCTTATGGAACGGCTTGGCGCTAGTCAGTTCTGTGTATGTCACTGCAGAATTTTCTCCTGGCGGAGATGTCGTGGTCGTACAACCATTCGGCTGATGAACGATGGTCTCAGGCTCAGACTCATCACTCCCGGAGTCGGAGCTGATATACCATAATTAGTTTGCTCAAGACAGTGACGCTAACCTTTCAGAAAATGACTGGTGACGCTGCATTTCGGGTTGAGCCGCGTAATTATTTGCGGTTGACACGTAGGGGTTGTGTATGGACATGCCATCGGGTGCGGGGTGGTACGCAACACCCGGTCCAGTACAGAAACGAGTCTGAAAAGTTTTCAAGCATTTGGTAGTATCGTACCGAAACAAAATTTTGGTACGAATCAATTTTTGCTAATTTTTCGCGAATCATACCAAAATTTTGTTTCGGTACGATATATTACATTTCTTTTATGTAGTGTAATTATGAATAAAGTGAACTCACTGTTGAGCACCATCGGATGGAATTCAATTGTCTTCGAAGGTGATCGTTCTGTAGTTTTTTGATTCTTGCGTGCTGTAAAATAAGTCCCAACCTCATTCTTCGCTTGTTCCAACTCGGCCCGCTGTTTCTCATACAAATCTTTGTACATCTCGCGCTCCTTGATTCGCTCTTCCTTCTTTGCGCTAAAATAAACTAACGTCTTGCGCTATTTTTTTATATTTGTTAATCCGTTCGCATACCGGCATTTCTTAGCCGACTGAACGCCCCTCTTCCTCTTTTCGTAGAGTTTATCTTTTTCTTCTTGGTCCTCCGGAGATTTGATCCGGTATCCTTTAGGCATGCCGATTCTATAAACCAGGTTTTCGAAAGTCGAATGGTAAGCGACAAAGATAAATCGATAAGGGAATACATCTTCTCAGTCGATATTTTAACCGGGATGATTCAATCAGGCGAACTTGTACCTGTTCCGCTCTAAGAAGAGCAGATTAATTGTGATAGGCTGATCTGTTTCTCTTTTATACTCGATAGAAAGATAGGAGGAGGAAGAACTTTGTCGATTGGAAAAAGATTGTGAAAGTGATCGTTCGAGAAGAGAGAGAGCGAGCGAAAGAGTGGCCGGCTGTATCTCTAGTCTCATCTCTTTTCGCAGTATTTCTTCTTGTGCCGCATCGTAATTCGTTGGCGATGAGAGAATAATTCCGAGAATTGTGCAAACTTACATAGGCAGATCGTAAAGCACATCTTTTGCAGCTATTCATTTTCAATCAGACAATGTTTCCTTCAAATGTAACGTAGAGACATTTAGGAGGATTATATCAATAAATGCCGTTCTTCTCTGATTTATGGGATCATGAAGACTTCGAAAGTCAGGAAGAAAAATCCTTCTTTTCAGCCCGCATGACCTCTTATCAATCTGATAGGCAGCATCAGTGAATGCATCATCCTGCTGAAGAATGTTGATAGCCATTCCCCTACTAAGCATTACTAATGGGTGACTCGACACGACTTTCTCGAGCAACGCTCTCATCTCCTCATTTTACATTATCTCTGAACAGATCAGAGCGATAGAATAGGGCGAAATGAGAGAGAGAGTAGGGCGAAATGAGAGAGAACCCCTTTCTCGCTCTCTTCTTACTCATTTCAAGCAAATCGCAAGTGAGGTACACTGAACGGGGAAACTATAAAGGGGATTTGTAAGGAAGGAATTACTTATCAATTTATTACATAATAACATTTTTATTGATTTATTGCAGTGTAAAAATGAAAAAAAAAATCAAATCTAATAGTTCCCGTTAAAATCAAATTCTTCCATTCGCTTTATTTTATCGACAATTTTATCTGAAAAATGTCAGTTTTTACAATTTTAATTATAAAATATATACTTCGAATTATGTTAGCTTACTTTTAAGTTGTTCCAATGTAAAATAAGTTGTTGGTGCACACCGAAAGTGATTTGATGAAAGCGCATTTGCCTAAAAAAATATTTCAGGATTCGAACTGAAATAGATGTCACGAGGCGTATCACGAACCGCGCTGGCGACTATGCAAAGTGAGGAGTGAGAGGGCGCGCTCTCCTCATTTTGCATACTCTCTCGCTGGTTGCCTGCCCTTCAGGGTCATTTGGCATACAGCCAAATGCTCATATCTCAGTTCAAACGAAATTTGAAAACATGGGAGTTTCGAAAGCGTGACCGGGTAACCGTGACCCATCATATCACATTGAGAACTCAGTTAGCCAGATATTCGTGATACACCTCCTTTAAGGAAGTATCTGGACACATATCGTAAACAATTTCATGGAAATAATAACTAACACAACTTTGCGTATTTTCGAATTTGGTCAAATTGTCAGAGAGCGCAGTCGCTATCTGGATCTCTGATCTATTGTAATAAATTGAGCAATCTGATGATTCATGGAAGACAGAGCTCGAGCAATACTCTGACTCTCTTCAATCACTGTACTATCTCGCCTGTCAGACAGGAGGAGATAGCATGGGAAACGGAGAGAATCTATTCCGGAGCCCTCTGGCAGGAATCGAGATGAGCCAGGAGCTCTCAATGTTTGCCGAGCCGGCGGCCAGTCGTTTCCGCTTTCCCCCTCTCCATTCCCCCCATCTTCACTTCTCCATGACTCACGCTTTTTCCCTGTTATCTCGTGTTCGCTTCTCTCAATGAACCCCTGATTTGAAAGATTTAAAAGTAAAAAAAAACTGACAGTTAGGCGCCTTGCGAATTGCTTTTGAAATTTACATACGTAAATTAGCCGGAAATAAGGGCATCTTTGTATTTGCGAGCGGCATACGACGTTTCGACGACGCACTTTGCTTTATCAGAAGAGATCATCACATCTGCAATATAGTATTGTTGCAATTGAAGGTTTTAAAAAAAATGAAGAAGGGTAAAGAAGAAAAAATAAAGGAAGACTGATCGATTAAAAAAAGAATTTTGAAATCGAATTCTTAAATTCGCTCTTTTACTTCAGCGCTGAAAATCATGTCCTTGCGGTCTTTATACCAAGTGCGCCTAGAGTTAGTCAATGTTCCGAATCATATCTCGTAATTGTATACAATACATTACTAATCAATTATCATCACATGAAGCGTTGTGAATAAAATCACATGGCCACCACTTGCGAGCGCGCTTTTTTGGTTAGTAAGAGCGCTTGAAAGAAACGAGGTGAAAAATAAAGCGATTAGTAACTGGTCTCTTCATCTAATAGCATCTTCCAGTTTCAAACGAGCTTTCGTTTCATACAGCTTTCGTTTGATTTATTTATTCTTTGTCTGTATTCCACCTATTGTTTACTCTTTCTCAAACTATTTACTGATCCCTATCTCGCGGTCGCTCTTGTCGTCACAATGTATGCCGATGTCACCGTGAAACGAGAATTGACGAGGGAGGGGTTGAGTAGGGAAGGAAACAGGAATACGCTAGTTACCGTAATTGTAGATCTTCTTCGATGTTCGAGTTACTGTACCATAATTGTTGGAGTCATAGACTCCCGTACTGACATGCGTGTCATTGCGCAATATGAAGACACGATTTCTTTTATACTCTAGTAATCACACACTTTACAGATGATCAAGCCGCTCAAGAAGCTTCTCAAATTCATTCAAAATTTGAAGACGGATAAGGTGAGCCGCTTTATTGTATCTAAAAAAATCATTTTAAATTTAAAAATTCCTTTTTTTCAGAATGTACAAACTGTAGTCATCAGTGAGGACGTAGATTTTGCCAATTACAATTATCACATCTTTTCCGGAGATAATTACGACGTTCCCATCAGGCCTATTGTCAGAAGGGTTAGTATAATCCTCTTTTTATTTATTTTTATTCAGCAGACTTTTAGAAATTGACTGCAAGAGCAACGCTCGTCAACAACGGCGAAGTCATTGTTACTGAGCAAATCGTTGTAATCGATAAGGCCGAGTTTCCGACCGGTTCTCTCTGCAAGAAGGAGAGAAACCAAGATGTAAAGCTGCGCAAATTGTTTTCGAAAATTGACTCGATCAAGAGAATGTGGAAGAAGGTGAGAATCCACAAAATGCTCAAATTCAAATCATGATAATAAATTGTAATTATTCAGCGACCGAGCTTCGCCGTAACCAACGAAAGCTGTTTGAACGTCACAACTGTAACGTATTTGATCGTTCCGAACAAAACGGAGTTTCTCAAGTCGCAGAAATGGAGCTCGTTCGAGAACGGAATGACGGTACCTTTTCCATTATTTTTTTCGAAAATGTGCGTTCATCTCACAACTTGCATCATACTTGCATGAATTCAGTGGAAATCGCCTATGCGCGTTTTGGCTGATAATGGAATCATCAAGAGACAACTCGAACTCATCACTGATATTGGAGATGAGAATGCGATCAAAGAACTGGCGTAAGTTCAGATATTCAAATTCACTTCATAGATAGCTCATTTCAGACAAAAGATCATTTCGCCGAAACCGCAGAGTGATTCTGCGAAGAGATTCAAGAAGGAGCATGATCTAGAAAAAGTGAGTAAATTTTATAAACTTTAAAATAAATAATTTAATTATTTTGTATTTTAAGGTGGATATGCTTCTTCTCAGATATGCGTTCTCCAGCATTCGAACGTGAAACAGCAATTCGAAACAATGTACATAGTGATTCATTAATCGCCGTATCTACATCGCGTTCAATCGTGTATTTGTATTTGTATTTCTCAGAATAAATGATAATTTATTAGAAATTGCGTTGATGATAAAGCCAAATGATCACTAAAATTGCCAAAACATCAAAGCGCTATGTGACTCATATCATTTTACAGGGAAACACCAAATGTAGTAAGCACGCTTCTATTACTAATCATCCTGTTGGATGTTGGATTACTGACTGATTAGCAACATGATTGATAATCATGATCATACGGCTCTTTTTTATCTCACTTTTTTCAATTCAATCTACTTGAACGGTTTTTAATTATTCTCGTGCGCAACATGATGAGCTTTGCCACATCTTATCTTCTTCTACTTATTATTATAATACACGTTCGAAATATCAATACGCTAGTGTATTCGTGCAATGAGTTCAAACATCATTGGAAATTCGTGAGTTTGTTACTACTATCACTATAATTTATCGATATTCTCAGCTGGCTCGAACTGAATTTACTTCGAAATCAGAATACAATTTCTTCTGCGTCATTCCTCAGGACGAGGTGAGTTTCATAACAATTAAGATTTAGATAAATTGACATTTCAGTTCTCAAATTGGAAATTTCTTGACAAATTGTACGCAGACGAGAAAAGGTTCTTATTTCATTCTCAAAAACTATTTTTATTTTTATTCCAGCTTTACTTCAATAGCGAAGTCAGCTAACAACTGCATTTCGAATTCTGATGGAGCATGGAAACTCGAGAAAGATTTAGACAAGAAACTCGACTGCACTCAACAGTTTTTGATCGTTAGGAAACGTCGCGGGGCGAACCTCGTAAAACTGAGTCAAGAGGTAAATTTTGGTCACATATTTACTTATTTTGAGAGCCGAGCAAGGAGAATGTTCCGAAAGAATATTAATATTTCAGGCGCAACAAATGTCAATCGAGTCCACAAACGAGGCCGTATTCGTCTCGCCTAGGACCGGAATGTGGCTAAAGAAGCTTCAATGTTCCGGCGCGGGCAATGTTACGGTTTTTACTGGACCGACCACCCTGCCGAAATATTTGCTGAGAACTTGGCCGTATGTTTCCTTTTCTAATATTAATATATTTTCGATGAAGGAATAGATAAATATCAATTCCAGTTGCGATTATCTACCGGATCGTTTAATATCGTTCGACAGCGTTCTAACAGTTCAAGTTGATCTCGGAGTCAGCCTCGAGGTTCAATATGCGAAGTCGAGCAATTCCAGTGAGATTTTTAAGAATAACTATATATCGGGTTGATTCAAAAGTTTCGCTACAAAATTTCGATCTGCTCTTTCAACCTCCCCTGCTTTTTCTATTAAAATTACGAACCTATGCTTTTCTGTATTTGAAATGGGGTTGGATACTCTCCCCAGCGCACTTCATTAGAAAGATATTAGATTTTCATGGAGGACATGGCGATGAGTCAAAGTTATTTAATGCGATAATAACGCAAACTCTTATTCAAGATGTCATTCATTTTCCAGATGGGATAAGACAAAATCTGAACCTCCTGCGTGAAGGCCATTCACTGGGCATACTTTTAAAAATATGTTCACTTTCCTAACATGAAATCCCATCTAGCAACAATAGCTGAATTCGAAATCCTTCGCAATGAAAAATTTAATATTTTAGTTTCAGTCATGTTAAATTCAAACCGATAGCGATTGATACTTCAGTTATACTGGAATATAAAGTACTATCCCTTATGAGTTTACACTTTTATTTTGAAAGACATGTGGATTCGCATTCAGGGTTTAGATTTTTCTAAATTCGAGAATTGACTTTCATCTGTCGAAAATGACACTTTTGAAAGTTTCCTGCTCTCCTGAGTGTTCCGAAAAATATTCAAATTTGATAAAATGAATCAACAACCCTTGCCCAATGATATCTCAACTTGGCTTGATTTAGAAATGTTCTGCTAGTGTATTCGTGCAATGAGTTCAAACATCATTGGAAATTCGTGAGTTTGTTACTACTATCACTATAATTTATCGATATTCTCAGCTGGCTCGAACTGAATTTACTTCGAAATCAGAATACAATTTCTTCTGCGTCATTCCTCAGGACGAGGTGAGTTTCATAACAATTAAGATTTAGATAAATTGACATTTCAGTTCTCAAATTGGAAATTTCTTGACAAATTGTACGCAGACGAGAAAAGGTTCTTATTATATTCTCAAAAACTATTTTAATTTTTATTCCAGCTTTACCACAATAGCAAAGTCTACTAACAACTGCGTGTCGAATTCTCACGGATCATGGAAACTCGTGAAAGATCTAGAGAAGAATCTGGACTGCTCTCAACAATTTATGATCGTTAGGAAACGTCGCGGGTCGAAGCTCGTCAAACCGACTCTAGCGGTATATTTTGGTCACATATTTACTTATTTTGAGAGCCGAACAAGGAGAATTTTCCGAAAGAATATAAATATTTCAGCCGCAACAACTCTCAATAGAGTCCACCAACGAGGCCGTATTCGTCTCGCCCAGGACCGGAATGTGGCTACGCAAGCTCCGATGTGCTGGAAATGGCAATGTTACGGTTTTCACTGGACCAACCACCTTGCAGAAATATTTGCTACGAACTTGGCCGTATGTCTAACATTTTTTTAGTATCGATTTTAGAATAAATTAGAAATAATCATTTTCCAGTTGCGATGCTCTACCGGATCGAATAATTTCCTTCGACAGTGTGCTAACAATTCAAGCAGATCTCGGAGTCAGCCTCGAGGTTCAGTATGCAAGATCTGCAAATTCGAGTGAGAATCGTGAAAGTTATTAAATTTGACAACGATTTTTCCAGGATACAATGCCAAAACGGGAGAAAAGCTGGCTATTCTCACCAGTGGCCGTTTCAATAATCTACAGAAGTTGAAAGGGTTGAATCACGTGGCGATATTCCAGCTTGAGTAAGTATTTTTCTGAATCTATGATGAGAAATGTCATATTTTCAGTGATGAGCAAGATATCAATGTCAACATGCAAATAGCGTTTGCTGATCTCGGAAGTCGATTTATGTTGCGAAAATCCCTTGGAGCCGCCCCTCTGCCCTATCCTTGGTACTGATCACTTCACATTCAATTTTTCATAAAATATTTTCAGGTTCTATAAGGACAACATCACCACATCGTTCCACTCAAAGCACTTCGAGGTTCTGATTCGATTCTCGGATCACGATCATTGGATAATTGCAGATAGAATATGTGCCCAAAGATATTGCATCATCGGATATCTGGAATAGCGAGGATACCGCTATAATCGAGATTGTAGTTGGCGGAGTTAAAGGTATGCGATTGAACAGTGTACTCACAACGTTTTATGATATTTCAGATTCCGCTCCTGTAAAACATTCACCTATTATCGATTCCAGCTCTGCCGAGGCAGAGGAATTACTGAGAAGTTATCAAACGATCATCGATCATGAAAATGTTAGAACCCAAAAACAAAAATAAACTATCCTAATTGTAAAACATTTTGCAGATGGAAAGTTGGAACGCATCCATCGATGGTTATTCACTCGACTTTACAACTCTTCTAATCGCATCTGCCCTTCTCATCTGTATTGTGATCATTGGTGCGACAGTTTATGAGAACGTCAAGCTCCGGAAAACTGTAAGAACATCTTATTATATTTCAATGTATTAATTTCAATATTCCAGATCAAAAATAAACCTGTTTGGATGAATCGGCGACTTCGCGTATAGCTTGCTTCATTGGTGCTATGGAATTTAATATTCAATTCCAAATTCCGAATTCCATATTCAATTGAATTGTCTGCACTATTAATTCTTCGAAGGACATGAGAAGAAAACGTGAATCCGATAAAGCAAATTATAAACAAAATCTCCGCTCTTGATTTGTTGACAGTATTACGGACTTACGTAAAACAGCATGCGACAGAGAAAACACCACAATTTTCTGTCACTTTCCCTGTTTCTCTAACCTTCCCACTACATTGGTCTCTATGTAGGGAGAGCAACAGTGCGAAACTCGATTGAATGCGTTCCATCGCACTGCTTTCATTTATTTATTACGTCAATGGTTGCAATATCACACTCTACTCTCTGCCTGACTGGGATGGTTAGTTGTTTTATCAATTTGCCTGATTTTCAAAGAATATGACTAAATATTCCCCTAGAAACGCTGGGAAAAACGTTCGACATCGTAAATGAATCGTGCGTCAACATTCCTCAGTCGTTTCTCTCTATCGATGATGGTGTATCAGGCGTTTGGACTAAAGGACCCTGCGTAATTCTGTATGAGGTAAATCACTTTTTGTTACGCCACTTTGATGTTTTGATCCAGAAATTAAACTGCGAAGGAGTCTACATCAAGGTTCGGAAAGGTGAGACGATTATGAAAATAAAATCGATGGTTCGATAAAGGAGCAATTCAAAATGCGAAGTTAGCGGTGATAGACTTCGACAATCGTGCCAAGTCAACTGGACCTTGCGAAATATCAAGTCCCATTTCAGTCACGGACTCATTCGACGTAGATCCGGTAACAATTAAAAATCACGAAACCCCAAGATAAAACACCTTTTTTTTTCAGAATACACTGCTGTTTATAATATTTTGCGTCGTCAATGGAGGAATGCTTGTTTACTTATTTTTCGAGACAAGAAGGGAGAAAGTTAAGCATATCCTATTTTGACCATACAATTCTTCTTCTTCAGAACCAGTACAAACGTCAAATGCAAACGAGAAAAAAGTCTTCGATAAAGGTCAAAAATGAATATCGATTAGAGGAGACTGAAGATAGTAAATTTCTCGAAAGACAGAACAATTAACAATTTATTGTATTATTGACTTGTGAATAAATCGATTACATTTATTCGCAACGCACAAATGTCTGATCGTAAAACTTTCTGTTGTGCCTCGCGAAAAACATCAGCCAACACTACTCAAGGTCGCTGAGTCAGTTCCCCAATGGTTTCCCTACCTTGCCACGCTGAACAATTCTGCAATGCGTTTCAACATTCTCCTTTCGATTTTAGCAGCTGTCAAAGCGTACAACGTAACGCTGTATTCTAAAGACAGCCGACAAGGTACGTTGAGCCTTCAAAGTTGAGTCACAAAGATCAAAGATCACTTCAGGCACTTCATTCGATATCGTCAGCGATTCATGCGTGACGATGCCTCAATGGTTTCTCGATTTGGACCACGGAGTTTCTGGCGTTTGGATACAAGAAACGTCAATTGGCACAAATTGTGTTGTGCTTTTCACGGTAATTTTTCCATCCATTACTTTAAAAATTATATTCTGAATTCAGAAAACTGATTGTGACGGGTACCTGCTGTACATGAGGCCAGGTTAGAGCCACCTTATTCTGGTGCAATACAAATCGTATCAATTACACCCTTTATCTCCATGCATCGCAATGAGTAATTTGTGAAATGAAGATGAAGTTTTATTTCAGGAACACTCTATCACGCGAATCTCCAGCGACTTGGTTTTGACGATCGAGCGAAATCGATTGGGCCCTGTGAGATGATCAGGGTCGAGAGAGGAACGAGCGAGCTATTGCAGACTATTGTGAGTGACTGTCTTGGCTGATATTATAGTTAGACATACTAGTAAACGTAACTTATTGAACCACATGCTTTCTTAAATACTCCGACTGGAGTGGGGGATAATTAGACAGTTTTTGGTGTGTTGAATTCGTGCATACAACATGAATTTCCAGATGTCTTGGCCGTTCATACTTTGCTGCGCAATAACTACTGTTAATGCAAGTATAATAATATCATTTCTAATTGAAAGGAGGAATGAAAGAGTAAGATCATCGCTGTGCCTTTCGAATTATAAATTTTTATCTCAGAAACTGCAAGAACTATTGCAATGCGAACTACCGCCTATTCCAACCTACGATAAAGATGACCAAAAAGAAGTTTCTGAATAAAACTCTCATCTTCTTTCCTTCCATTTTATCGACAAACAAGATTGTATCTCTCCTTTGCTCTCTTCCTCTAACTTTTTGCACGTGAACAAGTGAACGAACACAAATCGAATGTGCCAAGGTCGCCCACTCCCTTCTTTCCCTCTCGAAAAGCAATGAAACTATACACTAGTCTCCTACTATTTTACACTACGGCTTCTATCTACGGATTCAATATCACACTATACTCTCTCTACGGATGGGAAGGCGAGTTCCTCAAACTAATTATGAGCGCAATTTATGATATTTTCAGAGCAAAGTCAAAAACTCGATATGGAAATATTCGATTCATGTGTGAACATTCCTGACTGGTTTATCGCTTATGATGATGGCGTGTCCGGATTCAACACTCACGGATCCTGCGTAATTGCTTACTCGGTAGGTTCATATTTTCCTAGCCTGAGCGATGTTCTGACTCTCTCAATTTCCCATGCTCTCTCGCTTCTCTGATCGACGAGAGAGCACGGTGAAATTAGAGTGCAAGCCTGAAATAAAGTTTTTCAGCTCATCAATTGTGAAGGGCACCACATCATATTGAAGCCAGGTACGCATTTGGTGTTAACGATGATAGTTGATTCACGGTAAAAGAAAAGCAGAATCAGAATCAATATCACGCAGGTAGGGTGTGGGAAAGCATACTGTTCTTGAGTACTGATTCTGATTTTAAAAAGTAATAAAATATTATATTTTCCAGCCACACTCGAGCACTCTAGTTTGAACGTTATCGGATTTGACAATCTTGCGCAATCAGTGGGACCATGTGATATTAAACGAATTGAAAAAGAAGAAACTATCGAAAACACAAATAATGTGAGCTCATTTAAAAAAAATATTTTCACTATGAATATTCATTCAGCTCTCATTGGCATTCATAATCTGCACTTGCATTACACTTATCAATGCTGGACTATATCTGAATCATCTGAAACGACGAAAGAAGGAACAAGTGAGAATCTTAAATTAACAGAGATTACCTGAGAGTAAGGGTTTTGGACCCTACATTTAAAAAAAATTTTCACCTAGATTTCGAAAATCGATCTTAGAACGCAGCCTCCCCCTGTTTAAAAACAAGAAAAAATTAAAACGAATATTGTTATAGAAACTTCGCTGTCTCAACCGTGATCTTCCTCTTGTTCCTATTCAAGAAGGAAATAACTATCAAGCCTTTGATTCGGACAATTTTGGATATGAAAGAGTCGTCAGTGATGTGGTAATGAATTCCGCTTCTGGAATGAGTGAGTATTATTCTTATGCATTGAGAATTCTGGCTTCTGGATTCTGGGATTTCTGGGATTGAGAATTCTGGAGAATTGAGAATTGAGAATAGAATTTCAATTAGAAATTGTCTCTCGTCGTTCAGAGAGGCGAGAGAGAGAGTGGGTAAATCGTGTAAATCGATTGGAGTGTGCTTGCAAATACTTGAAAATAAAGATTTTAGGCTCTGGAGTAGCCGAAGTGACTTCAGAAGCTCAGGCCTCTGCAGTGGATACTGACACAGCTACCTCTTCAACGAATGTGGCAGACAAATGACATTTTGACATTGTCTTCTCATCGTATAAATACTTTCATCTCAACCGATATACTCACACGACGCATTATTATATTTGACGGATCTTCATGTTTAGAGTGATATTTATCACTCTTCAATAGATAATAAATGTAACGAAAGTACAAAATTTCTGGTCAGGCAGTGAGGAGAGTGTCTACCCGATAAATAGCGATTAGTAATCCTTCGCTGAATGGGTAAAATGATCGATGATTTATCGTGAATACAGGGTGAGGCATAATTATTGCGACTAATTTGAAAACCAACTAATAACTTCAGTGACGGTTGAATGTTTGAACTTACGTTAATATTTAAAATTAAAGAGCGTTCGGGCCGAGAACGAGTGTCTAACTTTTAGGTGAAAAAATAATACACATTTTTCTCATTTTGATGAAATTTTTTGTGCTACAATACTCGTCATGTTTATTAGTCTCGCCTCTCATGATCGAGTGAGGCCAGGGGGTAGCCTTTTTCTCTTACGATAATACTCGCACCACTCGCACTTGGTATAAAAGCATTGATCGTTTCCATAGGGTATACATCAATAAAAGGACCTAAGCGTGTTCAAAGAATCCCTGCCTTGTGTATTCTCGTAAAACTAATTAATTGCGGAAATCCATTTCAGGCGGACTTTTTAACTTTAGCGTCTTGAGTAGGTTTTAAAACTTTTCCGCGCGTTTCATGTGGTAGACATCTACTAGTACTCTGGGATTAATCGAAACTACATTCAGTCATCATGGCTTTATCGGAAGAGTTGTCATCTTACAAGAACGGCCTGGTGAAATCGGTTAGTTTATTTTGATATTTTCTGATATTGAAATTAGCAAGTACTGCAATTGAGATTCGCAAAAGTTGACTAGAGACTTGCTGTTTGAACAAATAAATAAATTTAATTAGAGAATTGATAAGGAGATCTCTTTTCAGGCGAGAACTCTTCCAAATTCCCTCCGCCCTTACATCGAGCGTGAAATTGATCAAATATTTAATTTAATGTTAAAAGAGGTACGCATCTTGAAATCATTCATAACAGATTAAATACTTTTCCATTCTCTAGCCAGCGAAGATTCGCGTCTATGAACTTGAGCCGACTGTGAATCTATCGGAGACAAAACTGTTCGTGCTTTCAAATATATTTTTACTAAATAAACGATAATAAATTTCTGACTCCTTCTCATTTCGAATGATTGTATTTAATCTCATCTCAAAAAAAGTTAAAAAAATATCATCTAGTCTATTATAGATATTTTCAAAATATTTATATCTTTCAAGGAGTAGCCCAATGGAAGAACTACTGCGCGAAACTTCGGAAGGCATTTACGCTATGATTTTTTTGATCGACAACGTCGATAATGTAAACCACGTGCAAAAGTTGCAGCCGGTGCTTCAACTGGTAAATTTCGAATTGTAGATCATTATTTACAGAGTTCCCGATTTAATTTTTAGTAATTATTATCTCCCCGGTTAGACAAGACAGATTTTTCATAAGTAGAGCTTTTTCCAACAATTAACTTAAAACTGGATATCGATTTTTCAGGCCTACAGAGTGCACCATGACGAGAAAGACGCTGCCGCATTCGTTCGAGCTCAGCTTGCCACTATTATAGAAGCCATCGACAGCGCATACGATAGTGTGGTGAGTAGCGATGTCAAATCAATGCCCAATATAGAAAGGAAGGCCAACAACTTGCCGCATATTAAATTAATTATTTGTTTATCATCCCTTCTAGTGATGTGTATCTGCCAAATTCCTTTATCGATTTTAGCAAGTTATCGTCTGAAACCTTTTCATGTCGGCACAGGCATTTCTGAAATTCACAATTAATATTTCAGTACACCAAAGCAGCTCTCGCTACGCTGCACACAGAGTTGCGTCGAGCTCATGCTGATGGCCGGCTCAGGTATTCTGTTTATAATATTACACGATGACAATAGGAGTAGTTAATTCAAATTAATAATGCCTGCCAATTTATCTTTCTCTATGCTAATTCGCCCACAAAATTTCAGAAGCCCCCTGGACAAATTCGTGTTTCGCCTGTGTAACGTGTTCGTTAGCTGTATGGAAACGATTCTGGAAGTATCTGTCGAAGATGATGAAAAGGATGGTGAGCCAATGCTTGAGCCTGCTCAAATAAAGCAGGAAGAGCTAGAAGAAGAAGAAGAAGAGGAAGAAGATGATGATGATGAAGAAGAGGCTGAGGAGAATCTGGAGGAAGGTCCAGGTTAGCAGATCATCATCTTTTATCTCCTTTATATCTTTTTTAAAATTTATTTTCGGAAAGTATACTTGACTTCTGCAGATGCAATGGAAACGCAAAGTGCAGAAACAGCGGCAGAAGTGGTAGACATTTCTGAAGCTAATACATCTCTGCCTGCTCCAATCCCTGCTCCCGCGGTAGCCACAGTCGCCCATGCAGCCACGCAGGCTGATCTTCCTATCAGGTATGTTCATAAATATAAAACTCCAATGCAAGCTAATCTAAATATTACAGCGCTCCTCAATTCGATTTATGCTTTCACGGGACAATTTCGTATATCGGCGAAGACCATTCTGCACCTGCAGCAACTACAGCCACATTCAATGCTCAGAAAGCAGCTCCCGTGGAGATTCCGGCTCTGGTAGAAATTGCCGACGCCGTGGAGACAATTGAAGAGCCGGAAGAGGATGAAGGTTAAAAACGTTGGAATAGGCATGACAAAACTAAAACTACTTCACTATTTCAAAACTCATCGATTTCAGAGACCTACGCTCCTGGAGCAATGAATGATGTTGTTGATGGTTCAACTGTTGCTGGTGCAAGTGGTACTGCATTCGATGCAGTGGAGTTAGCAGCTGCTGCTGCAGAAGCTGCAGCCACAAATGACGACGCTGAGATTGACGCAGCTCAAGCTGATGATGGCGCACACAATCCGTACGACGATGACGAAGAGCTGAGCGAAGCAAATACGCATGTTGAAGAATCATATGGAATGGAGCAGTCGAAAATCGTTGCTACACCTAGGTAAGTTTACTATCGTTCACTGCAAGGTTTCACGCATATTTATTTATTTATTTTTGCAGAAAACGCGGTCGGAAACCGAGGAAGTCGATTGTCGATGCTATGGATGCTGCTCCTTCCTTCACGTTAGCCGATGTGGCACTTGGAGAAGATTCCGAAGGCCCAAATGATGCTGCGGATGAAGTTCCAACCAACAATGCAGCCGCGAAAGACGATGCTGAGATTGACACATCTCAAGCCGATGCAGGCTATCCTTACGACTCAGTTGACTCTGTCGATGAAGAGATGAGCGAAGCGAATACGCACGTTGATGATTCGACTGGGATGGAGCAGCCCAAGACCGTTGGTAGACCGAGGTCTGTTTACCATCCCTTAATTTAAAATTTCGCAAAATTTGTAGAAAGCGCGGGCGGAAACCGAAGAACTCAATCGTCGCTGCTGTGGATATTTTCAATGGTGATGATCCAGTGGAAGGCTCTCCTCGACCCAAGCGAAAGTCGGGAAGGTAGACTATTACATTCCAAACATGAACTCAAATAACCTTTTGCAGAAAGCGTAGAACCCAACTGGAAATACTCGTCACGCCGGAGCCTGGTCATGTAGACAAACGTGCTATTGCTGCTGGTGACACTGCAGTCGTACCACTGTCTGAGTCTTTTCATGCGGCAACTGAAGCTACGGCAGCTGGGAACACTGTTCATGTAGACGGAGCTTCAGTAGAAGATGCAGAAAATTTGGAAGAGATTGCTGATGACGCGGTCGGACAAGCTGCAGCAGGATTTGATGATAGCAGAATCGCAGCTGTTGCTGCAAAATGGGATTTGGAAAATGCTGAGAATAAAGAGGATGAGGCATCTGAAGCGGATGTTGATGCACTAGCTGAATCCAGGTAAATACTCATTTATTTGAAGAAAGAATCGAAATCGTCGGATGTACCGAGTGTCACATGAGACCAATATTAACTTGGTCCTATTGTAGGCGGTAATTTTCAGAGAGAATCGGCTAGATCTGTGCCTCGAGTCGGCCACGCATCCCGGAATTGACGTATTCGATACGTATCCACAGCTTGGCAAGGATACGAAACTGGTAATGGATACATATTAATTATCAGAAGAGAACGTCAATTTAGATCGTAGCTGATTTCTGTGCGGACAATATCAAGAAACCCGTTCATGAAGTCATGGCAAAATTGGTAGACGCCTTCGAGAGCTGCAAGAAGTTTGAAAAGTTTGTCAAGGTGCACAAAATAAGGGAATATCTTCCTGATAATCAACGTAAGCTTCACTTAATATTTAGCTACTGTGTAATTTCTCTTAAAATTTGATACAAAACAGGAAACAACAATTATTTCAGGGAAAGCAGACCTTCGATGCATACAAATTCTCACACTATATTTTCCAATTGAGAGAAAGAAGAGAAACACTAAGGAAACGAAAAAATACCGTCATCGTTTTGCCGACATATACAATCATTTTCAAGGAGTGAGTTCTCATTTTTGGTCCATCAGAATGTAGCATTCGTATTTTCCCACAGCAAATAATATTCCAAGATTGAACGTGTCATAATTTGCAGGCATCAACTGCCCAGCAAGCCCTCCAAGTCCTAATCGAGCAAGGCACGACTCATCCGTCTATCGTGTCATTCGGCAATGATCGGTTGACGCTCTACGTTAATATGAACGGGAGACTGGTCAAGGTATCATCGATTTCTGAATCCATCCACTTCGAATATGCTCAAAATTATTATTATATATTTTTAATGTTATTCCTTCTACGCAGAGGCTAGTGTTCTAGTGATTTCACATGCTCTTTCTTCGCGACATTACATTAATATTATTAATATATTATTATTATATTATTGTAATAAATTAAATATTATTAAGGTGGACGGAGGCGTGCCGGAGGCTATGCTAGCACTTCTGGCCGTTTACAACATATTCAACTTCAAATTCGCGCATGTCCCAAATGTCATGAATGTACTAGCTTACTTTTGGTATGCAATTGGCAAGAGGCTATGGCCGCACCCTCCCGAAATGTTGGATGCGATGAGGATAAAGAATGGGAAGGAACCAGAGGAAAAGGAAGAGGAGGAGAAGGAAAGCATGGTGGAAATGGACAGCAAAGCAGGTAAGTTTTAAGATAGCTCATGCAATGAATTTTCCTGGAACTTCATTCATTCCAGAAGAACTTGGATCTGTTGGATATGATAACGAAAACGTGGAGGAGGAGGCATCAGCTTCTTCTGTAATGGAAAACGATGCATTCAAGCAAGAAGAGGATGAAAATTCAGGTTTGCGGAATCTGAATCATTCTTGAGAAATTATGAATAAAGTATGACCGAATGTAAGCAACTGGTATTTTCGCCCTATCCTTGTGTGAAATAAGAAATTGATTAATTGAATAAAAAATTCTATGCATTATCAGATGTGGGTGCCGAGCTCGGCTCCTCTCGTAGCGATGATCTACCCGATTTGTTTACGCCAGCGAGAACGGTTCCAGGGGTTAGGTGAGTTGGAAATATTCTTACAACTCTCATAATTTCTTTACATATTGTTAATTGCAGGAAGAATCTCCTACGCTCGGATGGGTTTGCGGATACTGCATCTCCTAAAGTTGCTGGGCTGGCTGGTGGACATGCAAGTCCGAAGAAAGCAGTAGTGAAGCGCAGCAGTGCAGGAGCCATTCCTGCTAAAAGCGTGTCTCGTTCCCCAGAAGTGGCAGCTAAGCGCAAGCGGTCAAACGTAAACTACGCTGAAATGGTGCTCGGTTTGCCAATCAGAGATTGTAATGCAGACTCATCCACGCCGACTAAAAGTCCTAACAGGTAATCAATCAGAAGGAATGTCATGCATAATCTATTTTTCTTTCAGAAAGCGGCCAGTTTTGGACTCGAAGACTGCTGGTGAGGATGCAGCCGATGAAGGATCAGGAGCAAAACGAAGAAAGGATGTAGTGGCTCCAATTCCTATTCGTCTCGACATCATTCCAGCGCAATCCAGGTATTAATTCCGAAAACTCATAGTAACTGTGTAGGGGGTAAACGAGATACGGACATAATTGATGTTACTATTCTCGAAAAAGAAATCGAATAGTTATAGAGATCGTATGTAAGTGGGAAACAATCCTCTTTTCGCAGATCTTATCGCTACGAGCAGTGCGTTGCTTCCGCAGCAGAGCGCAATGGTAACATATTCGAGCAATTTCCGCAGCTGCTGTTGAACACAGACTTGGTATGTTTCTTCACCTTTTCACGATAGATAACGATGAAAATCGATAATAAACTCTTCTCTATTGCAGATAATTGGCGATTTCTGTGCCATGGACCTGAAAAGACCTCCAGCCATCGTCAGGGAACAGCTAAGGCGGGTCTTCGAGAGGTGCCGGACGTTCGAAGAGCACACATTGCTGCTTAGACACGACAATTTCGACGAGAGTCCATGCACGTATTTTTTTGGCTAATCTTTGTTTTCGGTTGTTTTCTTGGCCACATTTTGCTCTAGACATGAGTGTGTTTCAGTCCGAGCCGATTTGCAAGCCCTCCTGGCGCTCGTTCTCCATTTCAATAACGAAGATGAAATAGAAAGGAGGACAATAACGAAGAAACGGCCTCCTAAGGATAGGCAACGATTCGAAAAGCTGTACTGCCACATTGACGTTCGTTCTCTCATCCTTTTACCCTCTCATAACCTTCGTGCTCATAGGCCAGTATTTGTGGCCGTATTTATGATAAATTCTGGTGACAAGTGCGCTAAGTAATAACACAAATAATTCAGAAACCAAACGCTAATGCAACACTCGACGAATTAGTGAGAAGAAACATCACCCAACCATTGATCGTTACCTACGGAAAGGATCGTTCCACGCTCTACGTTTCGATACAAGACAACCTCGTCAAGGTAAATACAACACTGTTTATTGTTATTCCAGACGATTGATAAATGCTATCCTTGTAGTAGCTTTAAAATGCGTTAGTAGTAGTTTAAAAGACACTATCTGAGAGAATCGACATATTTGTGAAGGGACTTGGCATTCTTCAAAACACAACCTATGCTCTTACTTGCATGGTAGGTAGTGCGTGATGAGTGCGTGCGGGGAAGGGGGTTTGCTAAGCTTCCCTGCTTCTCCGCGCTTCAGGCGGTAGTGAAAAGTACCTGATGACGTCATAGGGCAATACTCGTAAATCGAATCCAATCGATTCGGGAGTGGTCTAGTTGAATTCCTCCTAATCTTGAACGGTAGCTCCTAATCTTGAACGGTAGCTCCTAATCTTGAACGGTAGCTCCTAATCTTGAACGGTAGCTCCTAATCTTGAACGGTAGCTCCTAATCTTGAACGGTAGCTCCTAATCTTGAACGGTAGCTCCTAATCTTGAACGGTAGCTCCTAATCTTGAACGGTAGCTCCTAATCTTGAACGGTAGCTCCTAATCTTGAACGGTAGCTCCTAATCTTGAACGGTAGCTCCTAATCTTGAACGGTAGCTCCTAATCTTGAACGGTAGCTCCTAATCTTGAACGGTAGCTCCTAATCTTGAACGGTAGCTCCTAATCTTGAACGGTAGCTCCTAATCTTGAACGGTAGCTCCTAATCTTGAACGGTAGCTCCTAATCTTGAACGGTAGCTCCTAATCTTGAACGGTAGCTCCTAATCTTGAACGGTAGCTCCTAATCTTGAACGGTAGCTCCTAATCTTGAACGGTAGCTCCTAATCTTGAACGGTAGCTCCTAATCTTGAACGGTAGCTCCTAATCTTGAACGGTAGCTCCTAATCTTGAACGGTAGCTCCTAATCTTGAACGGTAGCTCCTAATCTTGAACGGTAGCTCCTAATCTTGAACGGTAGCTCCTAATCTTGAACGGTAGCTCCTAATCTTGAACGGTAGCTCCTAATCTTGAACGGTAGCTCCTAATCTTGAACGGTAGCTCCTAATCTTGAACGGTAGCTCCTAATCTTGAACGGTAGCTCCTAATCTTGAACGGTAGCTCCTAATCTTGAACGGTAGCTCCTAATCTTGAACGGTAGCTCCTAATCTTGAACGGTAGCTCCTAATCTTGAACGGTAGCTCCTAATCTTGAACGGTAGCTCCTAATCTTGAACGGTAGCTCCTAATCTTGAACGGTAGCTCCTAATCTTGAACGGTAGCTCCTAATCTTGAACGGTAGCTCCTAATCTTGAACGGTAGCTCCTAATCTTGAACGGTAGCTCCTAATCTTGAACGGTAGCTCCTAATCTTGAACGGTAGCTCCTAATCTTGAACGGTAGCTCCTAATCTTGAACGGTAGCTCCTAATCTTGAACGGTAGCTCCTAATCTTGAACGGTAGCTCCTAATCTTGAACGGTAGCTCCTAATCTTGAACGGTAGCTCCTAATCTTGAACGGTAGCTCCTAATCTTGAACGGTAGCTCCTAATCTTGAACGGTAGCTCCTAATCTTGAACGGTAGCTCCTAATCTTGAACGGTAGCTCCTAATCTTGAACGGTAGCTCCTAATCTTGAACGGTAGCTCCTAATCTTGAACGGTAGCTCCTAATCTTGAACGGTAGCTCCTAATCTTGAACGGTAGCTCCTAATCTTGAACGGTAGCTCCTAATCTTGAACGGTAGCTCCTAATCTTGAACGGTAGCTCCTAATCTTGAACGGTAGCTCCTAATCTTGAACGGTAGCTCCTAATCTTGAACGGTAGCTCCTAATCTTGAACGGTAGCTCCTAATCTTGAACGGTAGCTCCTAATCTTGAACGGTAGCTCCTAATCTTGAACGGTAGCTCCTAATCTTGAACGGTAGCTCCTAATCTTGAACGGTAGCTCCTAATCTTGAACGGTAGCTCCTAATCTTGAACGGTAGCTCCTAATCTTGAACGGTAGCTCCTAATCTTGAACGGTAGCTCCTAATCTTGAACGGTAGCTCCTAATCTTGAACGGTAGCTCCTAATCTTGAACGGTAGCTCCTAATCTTGAACGGTAGCTCCTAATCTTGAACGGTAGCTCCTAATCTTGAACGGTAGCTCCTAATCTTGAACGGTAGCTCCTAATCTTGAACGGTAGCTCCTAATCTTGAACGGTAGCTCCTAATCTTGAACGGTAGCTCCTAATCTTGAACGGTAGCTCCTAATCTTGAACGGTAGCTCCTAATCTTGAACGGTAGCTCCTAATCTTGAACGGTAGCTCCTAATCTTGAACGGTAGCTCCTAATCTTGAACGGTAGCTCCTAATCTTGAACGGTAGCTCCTAATCTTGAACGGTAGCTCCTAATCTTGAACGGTAGCTCCTAATCTTGAACGGTAGCTCCTAATCTTGAACGGTAGCTCCTAATCTTGAACGGTAGCTCCTAATCTTGAACGGTAGCTCCTAATCTTGAACGGTAGCTCCTAATCTTGAACGGTAGCTCCTAATCTTGAACGGTAGCTCCTAATCTTGAACGGTAGCTCCTAATCTTGAACGGTAGCTCCTAATCTTGAACGGTGGCTCCTAACCTTGGAAAAGGGTATCCCAACTCTAGATAGCATGTATTACTTCAAAGCTGATTCTACTATTTGTCAGACCGTACTTTATGGAAATAGTAGGAGTCTTGTTCAAAGTTTGATAAAGTCGGGAGAATACAATTTCTTTAGGGTAGCTTATTGAAATGAAATATTTTGTTAGCTGACATATTCTTTCAAGAAAATGATCGAACGACGAACAGTTTCTAAATATGCGGATTATTTCTCCGTGAAAGGTGTTTAGACCCATCGATATTGGAACATTTGAGTGGTAATGTGGATATCTGATAACCGAGAATGAATAATCGTCAGTTTTATTGTATATTGATGTTTGAACATTTCCCCGATTGGTTACGGTAATTAATAGATCCAGAAAAGCTGACTGGAATGATGACGAGTTGGTTTGTTCCAATGTTAGGGAATTGTGATACATATCGGAAGTCATTTTCACGAAATCCTCCTTCTTTTTGGAGATATGGAAAAGATCATCGATGTATCTAAATGTTCGAGATAATGATAGTGAAAGGGGGTTATGTATCTTGACGTTATCTTTAATGTATTGGAACTCCATAACCGCTAACGTAAGATCTGCGATTTGAGGAGAGGCATTGTTACCTTGAGGAATTCCTCTTTGTTGTTGATAGAGTTTTCCTCCATAATAAGCATATGAATTCTTTAGAATATAATCTAGAATTCCTTTGAGATCATTTTTGTGGTATGATCTTCCATGAATACTGGAGTTATTTCGATCGTATCTCACATTATTTCCTTGAACCACTATGTATTCAGATCCGGCATTTCTGAAAAGGAGATCAAACAAAAAGAATATTTTCTCCTTTACGACATCATGGGGAAGGTTTGTGAATAGGGAAGCGAAATCTGCACAAAATATTTCATATTTGTTACTATTGACAGTGTTCAGTTGTTGTACCACTCTAAATGTATTCTGAATAGAGAAGAATCTGTTTATGTTGTCATGACTAGTAATAGAAGTGCAGTATCTTTTAAAATGACCATGTAGAAAACGGAGAACTTTTTGCAGTTCAATGGACAACGGTTTCAGGGTACTGTTATGTGCACCTGTGATGAATCGGAATTTTATTGGATTCTTGTGCATTTTAGGAATACCGTATATTTTGGGCAACGCCCCATCAGTAAGAGGTTCTATTCCAAAACTGCGCGTGAATTTAACGTGATTCAATATGAGTGTACTAGGATCCACTTGATCTTTGACCACATATGTTCGATCGCCATCCTGATTGGTACTCAATTCTTTTTCCATGAATTGCAAGTATAACTTTTTGCATGTAAACGCGTAATTTCCGGACGCTTTGTCAACCATTGTTACTATGAAATTTCTATGAACCTGCGAAATACTTTGAGTTAAGGAACTGGTCTCTCTGTTATTGCATATGTAAAGTTTTTTGATTTTATTAATTCTATCCGAAATCACTGAATGGAATTCTTCTTTGATTTTGCATTGTCTAATTTTTGGTGTCTTATTTTTGCGCATTAAATTATCTAGTAGATTTTCACATGCTGAATGTATCTCATCTTTTATTGTATCACTGCGTACATCGTTCGTCAATCTGAATTTAGTTCCTTTATCAAATATGTGTCGAAGTTCGCGATCTCGTACTATTTGTGTGTTTCCAGTACATACATGGTTATGAAAGGGATCAACATAGTTCGGATATTTGTCGCACTCACACTGAGAATTTAATATTTTATTGATTTCATCGCTGGTCAGATTTCTGAGGAATTTACCATAATTGCACAAAATTGTTGATGTTGAATCTGTGAGCGAATACGATATTTGTATTCTTGGAATCTTTTTAGTGTCGTTTGTGATATCTTCGTAGATGCTTTGTATTTTCTTTGAATTCAAAACCTTAGCAAGTTTCAATGTTTCCATCAGTCTTCCGAAGTACTGTATCTTAAAAACTGCCTTTGGTTGCTCATTTTTGCTCTCTGGTTTGTAGTTTTTCCAGAAGTGAGGACAAATGATTGAGAAGACTTTATATCTGGTTTCATGGCTCAATTGTGAAAATTCATTCGAAGCTGTATGAAATTCAAGTTTGCGAAGATCATGATGTGAGAGGGATCTACCGTAAATGAAAAGCTCCCTGTTACCACGAATCTCGATGTCCAAAATCATTTCTTCAGCTGTTTTCTTGCATTTGTATGACGGTTTTCTTCTCCTTCTATTTCTCATTCCTCTTGTATTACTTGGTAGATCTATAATTGGCATTGTCTGGTAAGGATGAGAATGTTTTTCTAAAGGATTAATTTCTTCTGAAATATAACCAAAGTTTTTAATTGAATCATTCAGACCAAATGGGTATGCTGTGTTGAGTGCATTAATCCACAGAAGTTCTTTCTGGAGGAGTTCAGTTTTATCTCTTCCGTGATCGAGAATAGTGACAGTGAATGAATGTCTATCATGTAGTGGCTCCTTATAGTGCTGACTCAGGAAAGTATTGAGATGATGACTTTCGAATGAGTAGCTGTGCTGTGAGATTCGTCTCTTTAGAGTCTGCGTAGTTTCACCCACGTACTGCATTCCGCAAACCGAACATGTGATAAGGTATACTACGTTCTTAGTCATGCAATCATCACCCATTTCTTTGTTAGTGAGGAAAACATCTTCAGTAATGTTGCTTTTCACTCCTATTTTGAAATTAGTTTTGGGACAAATACGGCACCGCCTATTTTCACAAGAACGACCGGTATGTGATGAATGATTACCGAGAGTGACGAGGTTAACCCCGCCCTCTCTTTTTACAAATTTAGAGTTTGAAAGAATTTTAGACGCGTTTTGTGTGTTTTTAGCGGGCTGTTATGAGGGGATGCCCATCCCTTACTATGATTTCGATCGACGGACATTCGGTGGGACTGCCACCGTGGCGTGACCCCTCTATGGTGGGAGAACCACATATTTCTGGCTCGACTACTCCGCCATCTCCCCTCCGCCGATCTATGGATCAGAAGAGACGACGATCACTGTAGTCTGGGAATAGGAGATAGATGTTTGAAATATGATCTTTGTGTTGAAGCCAGTTTGAATCATATTTGATTTCGATTGGTATTTCAAAGAATGTGAGGGTATAATGAGATTGGAATACGGGAAGAAGAAATTTAGTAAATTAAAGATTAGGAGTATTTTTCTAAAGGCAAGAAAAGCCTATGCGCTTGGAATTCTTTATGTTCAAAAAGGCAAGACAAGGCCTATGCGCTGGTTTTATGCAATATTGAAACAAAAGAACGGTGTTTGGGAATTCATTCCCAGATTGTTACTGAGAAGGCAGGGTAATAAGCAAGTATAAATACTAATAACACCGGTCATTTTTGATATGTTAATTATAAGATTGGAGAGAAGGCAGTCGGCCGTACCCATTGAGATGAAGAGTATATCTAAGAGGTGTGAAATGGTAATGAAAGTTCCTGAAGAGAAACAAAGGAGTGAAGGGTATAAAGGTGAAAGGAGTGAATTATCAATAATTATATTGTTCTATTGCACCTGAAGGGAAATAAAAAAAAAATATTTCGATAATGCAAATAATATTGAAAAAAGTGTTCTAAAACGGATGTTCCTCGATTAGAGCAGTTTTTGATTGGAAAACGGTTAATTGCGAGATACGCTTGTGCAGAAAATAGAAAAAATAAATATAAATTTAAATTAATTATATATTTTTACCTTGAAAAAGTTTCTGTGCAACAATGTTCGCGCACGAACCATAGAAGGGAATGATTAGGAAAATGGCGGGAACTGCGGCCTGTAATTACTTGGTATTTATTATTCATGATTAGGTTGTTATTTTCCAAACATATTTACCAATAGAATCATAGTGATGGCTGCATTTCTCTGAGCTCGTCTTGTTCGCTCGCTTATATACCGTTTTTCCGTGTGGAGATAGTAGAAAATCTGAAAATCAGAAAAAAATCTGATGATGTTTAAAAATATCGGAATGTGCAATTTACCTGAGCAAACATGATCCCGTTCGCAGCGCATAGTGGCGGAGTGATTAGCGTTATCACTGAAATTTTAACCGAATAAACAAAGGTGAACAAATGACTCACCAATGCCGTAAGATATGAACGAATCGTTGTATTGGAACACGCCATAACTTTGTTTAGATTTGATCCAAGCAAACTCTTGTGATATAGCCTCAAAAAATATCATATCCACAGCGTTAAAAAAGATTGTCACCTCATCAGGCACAAGCATTTCCATGAACATCTTAGCAGCAAAAATGCCAACAATGAGCTCAGCGAGTTCAAAAACTAGAACGAAATACTTGGGCATTCCAGGGCGCAGTCGAAATCTTGAGCCAGGCGGTACCACTTGCTGAAATAATCATCAGTTGATTTCTCTGTGCTGAAAGAAATGTTGATCTTGAGTGTAGAGTAAGGCTAATCGTCTACTTATTTCACTTGTTCACACCGGCCAGAGCGGGAGAGTGTGAATTAAAAAAATTAATTGAAATTAGTTTATTTCGAATTCTAATATGCACGTGATGGCAATATAGCAAGCATGCAAACCAGCACACGAGTATTTGCGATATGAAGAACAATGTTAGCATCTGAATTTATCAATTAGAAAAGCTTGAACACATGAAATGGCTCAAAATGGGAAGAGGTGATGCAAACTCACAATCCATATCACAATCCCAATATTGAAGGTGAGACCAGCAGAGTAGAGTGCCCAGTCCTCAGGGAGGAATACGATAGCGCCCACACTAAGCATCTGATCGGCACCCATTGCGGCGAACTGTAAATGGAAATGTCATTATTGGCGATTCGACGCATCATGAAAATATGGTAAATTCTTCATCTGAACTTCAGCATGGTATCTGGTGAAATTAGAATCATAAAATGCATGCCTGCAAGCCCATAATCAGTCTCCGGTAGACAACGTTTCTTCTGTCTTTGTCGAAACACATCAAAAGAAAAACTCCGGCAGCTGTCGCGAAGAATATTGGGCCTGGAAATTTTGATAATCATCTTGAGTGTGTCTTGGTGAATCTTGAGTTGCATTGTTCTCTAATAGTTTGGGATTGGGAGAATCAATGAGCGAATAAAGAAAAATTACCACTGATCACATTGTAGAGTAGCACTGCTCGTTCGATATCTGGATCATAGGCAACCATTGCAGACCTGAGATGCTGATAGCACTAGCACATCTAGCTAAGTCGTGAGAGCTTGTCTTACGAGTTTCAGCTGCCCTCGTGTACCGACATTTTCACTAGAAGGACCGCCGAGGGATCTTTGAGGGGGTATTTACTCTTAAATTGTTTTTTTGCCAGTCTACACCTGGTGTTGTCGACAATTTCACGAGATTCACTGGATCACTTAGTCTCGAATGTTATTGTTTTGGGTGACGAATGTTATTGAATATGGCTGGTGGTCACTCGCGAGACCTTCGATGCTGTTGTTTTCACGATTTCCCATCAATTTTCACCTGTTTTTTGGTGGTAAGAAACTCTATTTCTCGTAAGATAGTAGTGATTTCCATCTAGAAAAGTGTTGAGGGATCGCAATTTTTATCGGCAAGTAAACAATATGCAACAAATTGAGAAAGAGCGTATTCACGATAATACATTTTTAAAATTAAAATCTGCATCGTAGGCTTCAACTGCTACTATGCCTACCACTGTTGCGGTTGTTATTGACCTCAAACTCGAGGAAGTCCTGCAATATTTTTATAAAAAAAAATTTAAAAATAAAAATATAACATACAATCATAATACACGCTCCGATAATCGCCGCTTTCATGCGCACAGAGAGATCCGAGGGGACTAAAATATAAATATAGAACAACTGAATTTAAAAAAATCTTCCATCTTACATTCAATTTCGAACACATCAGCCTTCGAGTAGTTTGCTTGAATATATCCCAAATACTTTCTCTTTATTTGACCCAGGGTGGTGCCGGTAGAGGCGGATTTCAACTGTAGTGTAGAATTATTAATTTTTTTAAAAACTATTTTTCAATGATTATATATATTTTCTCAAAAATAATAATTGAAATATGCAAATTAATTACCGGAAAGTCTGCATCACTACAGCAACGCGAGCAGCAGCATGGCCCGTCGATCGTAATGATCTGGAATCAAATAAATAATATTTATTAAACTTAAAAATAATTAATTACTGACATCCTTATCGTGCTCATCTGTGATCGTCAACGATGAAGCGCAACAGGCTCGACGCGTGCGCATGGCGCCGTACTTAAAATATACTCGTTATGGGAGCCGGAACAGTTCTCAAAAATGAGGTTGGCAACAGAGCATACAGATAATTCTCATTTATTGATTATTTTTGCTGTTACATTTTATTTTTTGTTTTGTATTTCTAAAATGATACTCTGCAAGATATGACGAAAATAAAATAATAAATAATAATAAAATACTCACCACCTCGCCCGCGCCCTCAATCGTACTATGTCTTTTGCAGCCCTCACAGCACGCACAACAACCGCACTTGCAGTATTGCAGCGGTCGGGCGATCGTGAATGCGACCTGAAATTAATGTTAGGTTTATTTCGCATAAATAATTTATATATTTTTATAATTTTTATCATGCATAATATTATAATTGTATAATAATTTATATTATGCATTCTGGTAATGAATGATCAAGTTCGAATGTGTTCCACCGCGCATTCAAACTAGAATTTCTGTATCTTTCGAATCAAATCGCCACTACAAAATATAATTCTTTACTCCAATCTAGTCCGATCCTACTAAAAACCTCACCCTATTGTATCCATCATACACCTTGATGCGATAACCTCGATCGGATCCCATCACTTGCGCTTGAACGAAGTCGCCGTCCTTAAATTAATACAGTTAATCAGTTGAATTAATTAAATAATTTAAACTAATTAACTAATATTTATGAACCTCAGCGGCAAAATAAATCTGCTCGCCTGTAGGAGTTTCAATGGCGTAGCGGTTCGGAATCTGAGAAAATGTTTTGACGTCAAATTGTGTTTCACAATTTTCGCTGGTCATCCGGAACGTCTTTCAAAAATAAACTTTTTTCTTTGTTTCTCGACATACAAAAATTTCGGAGTTAAATAAAAGAATACCTCGATCGGTGTTACAATCTCAATCAAATCCTGCTTCTGTCGTATGACTATCTTGTCCAAACCAGCAAGGAATTCCAATCCGGGAGGGCAGCCGGGAATTGCCGCTGGGACAGCGACCCATCGGACTTCTGGAATGATCTTTGATCTTTGGCGACTGAATGCACTAAGAATCGCGCTTCTCTTTTGCTAAGCCCATAGAAAATTTTATTTTCTTAAAACGTTGTGTTTCTCGTCAACAAGGTTCACAAGGTTTCACAAGATCGATGATTAAAATTTGAGAAATGGGCATGCTATCGAAAAATATCAATTTTAAAGGATTTCCTTTGACAATCAAACTGAATACGAATATCCCAAGATTCAAACAACAAAAATAAGATAAATACAACTGACGGGGTTGCGGTGCGCCGGGTTGCATAATAATCGGGGCAGCTCCCATGGCGGGCTGGTAAGTGGCGTACGGTATCTGAAGAGGATTGAAAGTGATTGAACAAACGAATGCGGGACATCAAATATGATACCTGTCCTGGCATAACTTGCAGCGGCGCTTGCTGCGGCTGCGTGTAGCCGTAAGGCTGCTGAAAAGCGCAATGACTATCTGATTATATTTTTTTTGTTGAGAATATTGGTAATGATTGCAAATAAACAAATATAAAAGAACTCACTGGCTGTCCGGGCATAACTTGTGTAGCCGGTTGCGGCTGTGTGTAGCCGTAGGGTTGCTGAATTTATGCCATGGATGCTGACCACCAGCTAACAAAGGTCAAGGAGCTCACCGGTTGGCCGGGAAGGTGTATTTGCTGTGGTGGGCCAGCAGCGTATCCGTACGGTTGCTGAGAAATATCAATTTATTCGTCGTGGATAAAGCTCTCCTGTGACGGCCGTAAATTGTTATGGGTTCGGGGCTTGAAGAAGATATCGACACGCCAACTCAGAAGCAGCAAATTCGTCAGCGTGAATACTCCCGTGATCGGACTATACTAAATTCAAAATCCAGAAAAGAATTGTGAATATTATACAATTTATTCCAGGAAAATCATACTTGAGGCGCATTCGCCGACTGGTCGTAGGCGGGCGGGGGCTCGGGTGCATCAGCCCCATGGTCATCTTCAGTTCCTTGCTTGTTGTGCATGCGCGAGTGAACTGGACTGGTAATGGGTACACTGAAAGTGTCGGATTGTACTAATTATAGTAACAAGTGCAAGGGACATAAACATAGCACGCAAAACCACATTAAGTGAAAATATTTGCGATTCAAAAACAAACTGATAGGCACTGATGACCCGATGACTTATAAGTAGAGGCATTTCGCAACCACTGATAAGCCCTAGAGTGAGGGCTACAACATCATCAAAAGTAGGGAGAAAGATATGATGTTGCCATAGAAGCCCTTACTCTTTCGTTCTTTCCCCGTCGAGGAGGGATTTTCTTTGCCCTTTTATCTCTGCACTCTCTCAATTTCGTTGTCTGTCTGGACCATTCGTCTGATTCTCTCCTTTCCCTATACGTCTCTTGCCGGTTAGAGAAGGGAGAGATCCGTTTCTGTTATTCGGCCACACGAAGCGAGTGAGTCGGATTGCGAAAGGCATTTCAACGGTCGACTAGAGAATTGAAGGTGAGTCATTCTTTGCGTGCGTGAAGGAAATGACGCGGAATAGCAGTATTTGATTCGGTTGATGAGGGTGACTTGGTGATTGCAATACTTCAGAATCACATATTGATATGGTGAGGGTGATTCACGTCAGTCAATGATATAGAAGCGATAAGGCAAACTACATGCAAGTGTCATGATTCAATGTTTGAACCAAGCCTCCCGAGGCAGAACTCGGGTGAATCAGAGGTCCATGCGCAAACATAGACAAGCGCGTCACGAACGCGCTGGCGATCAGAATTCATACAATCTGACGTCCGTTAGGTTTACTCAAGGACGAAAATATAGCAATGATGGGCAGAAAGAGACCATCGCATTGTGAGGGAGGCATGACGAATGGCTGTTCAAATAATCGGATGAGAGGGGCAAACGGATGGAGAGGGGTGATGATGAAAACAGTGATACTTGAAAAATACGTGAAAAATATTATTGAACGGTAGAAATTAGAGAAGAAACGTCGGAAAAGGATAGTACATGCTACGAGCTCAGGCACTTCTTCGGTTCTTGGCCCAGGCTTTTCTCGCAGAGTATTCCCTCCCTACCATTCTCATTCCCCAACCCCCTCAACATTCGGAGCGGTTGTTGCCTGGGCCAAAACCCGAAGAAGTTCCCAAATATGAGTATAGCCGTCTCTTCATTTCTATCACAACTAGAGCGGACGAGGGCGACCGTGAAGTGAAGAGATTGCGGCTCATATTATTGTAGTGCTCAACATATTGGTCGCGGCCTCCTCATTTCACGCAATCCCTCGCCGAATAGCCCACTCTTCTCACAATTTGCACAGATTGCATGGGTAGATAGTGCGCGTCGCTCGCAACTATTGATATTTTCCTCTTTTTTTTTGCACAAAACAACCCTGCCGCGGCGTCTTTTAATCCGCTGTTTTCATGTTTCGTGGGTATTTTGATTCAATTTTTTTACATTGATGTTTGCCATAGCGTGCGAAAGTATTGAGCACAGGTGAAAACCAATGAAACACATTAGCATGCGCACTTTATCTATTGATAGTCCAGTTAATGCCCTTTTCTTCCTTCCTTCCCCCTTTCGCCTTATCGAAGTCGCTAGGCAGTTACTTTTCTCTGTTTGTTTAGTTCCTTTGGTTCGAATTGATTGTTTCTATTGGAATTGTTCGTTGCACCCCTACATCTTCACAATTTTTTTTTCATTTTCACCAATTTTCTATTTAAAAAATAATATTTTACTTCAGAACCATGACAAAAAGCGGGGCCGACGACGAACTTACTAGTATTCGAATAGACGCAAAAACTCAGTAAGTGCTTATTTTGGATTTGCTGCGGCAGTTTTCTATTAGTCCTGGTGAAGATTGTCTAACAATAAGTAGTCTGATTCTCCATAACCCAACTCTACCCTTGATCTTTGATATGATTGTTTGATTTATAAATCCCCCATATTCCCCGGATGCATCCTATGACGCACGTATCAGTTGATTAGGGCATGGGGCTTATCAGTAGTGTTGAGGAATGCGCCTCTTCATTTCGCCTGCTCTCTCGTCACTCTGACAGGTGAGAGAGCATAGGAATGAAGATACTGTTCAGCCAGTCCGAGAGTATGGAAATTTGATATAGTCGGATCTCATTGATCACCATTCTCATCTTTGTCTGTTGATCTCTTGTACTGTGTTTTCATCCGAACAGTAGTAGACACGCCTGTTTTGACCATTTTAGATGCGAAGAACACGTGTTTTGATCTTCTCAACCCTTCGAAAATCATCCAAATTAGACCAGATCCTTATCTAAGGAAGGCCGTTCGCGTGGCGATTTGTTGGATACTCTAAATAGCTAATGGGTCAATATTAGAGATGACAATTGACCCTGCGCCTTTCCTCATATCGTTCCTTCTTAATAGTTCCTAACTCATTCCTAACGGCTGACCTTACCAGTGGGCCCCACCTAGCGTGGTCTTATGACTGTAAAATCGGTTGACGTGGCCTCTGCCTTTACCGTGCCTGCCTGATCTGTGATGTCTCCAACTATAGTCACTGGGCATCACATTGCATTGCCCGGCGCACTTTTTTATGAGATGTAAACAAACAAATGGCCAATCTGTCCCTTCAAAGTCACTGGTGGCTCGGAATAGGATAGATTGTCTGAATCTCTGATGTCACAATGCTCTCTCGTTTCTCAGATTGACGAGAGATGATTCAAAACGGAGAGACGGGAACATTGCTTCTCCATTCTCCCACTTGCCCATTCAAATTCAGCATCAAACGCAGTGTATTAGCGTGTCATCCTCCCGATTTATTGGTTTCCGAATTTCAATCACGCTAAACCCCACTACCATTCTCTCCCTTTCTCCCTTATCGCACCTTTCCATCCACCCTCTCGTTCTCCTTTCGATTATGTTCCTTTCCACTCCTCTTCTCTGATCTAGGGAACGCCTGACAAGGTATCCTTATTACATATCTCGTCTCTCAGTCATTCCTTGAGTACCCATGTTTGATTTTGTTCAACGCCATTTATTCCATTTGTTATGGTTCTCCCTCCTTATCTCATCTTCCCATCGTTCTCCACCCTCACTCGAAGATAGTCTGTCTCTCTCACTTCGCACTGCTCTCTCGTTTCTCTGACTGATGAGAGATCGGGCAAAATGAGGAGACGCGAACAGTGTAGAGTTCGAAATACGGGTCGCCGTCTCTTCATTTCACATGCTCTCTCACCGGTCGGAGAGTCGAGAGAGTGTGTAAAATGAGGAGACGATAACATTACCCAGTGCTCCACCGTGTTCCACCACCCGAAATAGTTGCCACTCGTGACCGGGGTTGCCCCGATCTTGATTTACTACTCTTTCAAAAAAAATTTCTGCATTTTTCGCAGCCGTATGTTTAGCAGTAACCTCTCCACATCATCTATTCAGCCTTGTTTTTTCCTGCTAGGATGATAGGAAACCGTAGTTGCACACATCAAAAGATATACACGTAATCCCCTCTGGATCGATCCTTCAGTTTCCTTCGCTTACCACTTGGCAAGATCTCCGACATTATTTCTGATATCTACGGGTTTCATTTTTTAACTACGTGATGTTTTAACCGAAAATAGATACCCCTGATCACCTGTCAGCTCTCAAACGTCGAAAACTTCGCATCGTTTTCAAGAGGGATCAGGTTGCAGCACTTCTCATTCACTCGCTCCGTAGCACCTTCCTTCTCTCTCTTTCAGGCTCCCCGATGTTCCCCGCTCTTCCCTATCCAACTATTCATCTCCCGTATATTCTTCTTCACTCCACCGTTTCAGTACCTATAATACTATGATTTGATGGAACAAATTGATCACCGACACAAATGTCCTTGGTCAATCCTAAAGCCATCAAGAGTTCCTAAGAAGATTGTGATGGATGCTGTCACACAATCGACCTAATGATTTGTATGTCTCCCTCCCTCTCAAACGATGTTCCCCACCCCCCCCCCCACAGTCGTTTGGTGTATTGCACGCCCGCATTGATTGAGTTCTCAGCGAAAAAGGCGCGAAAAACGTTGTAGGAGTGAATTTCGTCATATTTCATAATGATGACGAAATTTGTTTTTCAGAAAATTTGTTTTTCCATGAGGAGTCCAATGGTATCGGTGATAGACGCGCACGATCAGTTTGAGCCGAGTTATTGCGATTTTTCAAAAGCGTGACACACGTTACAGACAAACAGACAAACAGACAGACAGACACTACGATATATTACTTCTCAAGTAATAATTCACCTTTAGAAATAATAGAGCAAGCGCCATGCCAGACTTGAGCGATGATTATTGGAGTAGGAATTATTCTAAAACTATAAATATTTTACGATTTAGTGGCCTGTGAACCTTTGGATCAGAGCCGCATCAGTAACGATACAAATCGTGTCATTCACAGACGTCAGCAATAGAAGGGAGGAATATTTCTGATGACTTTATAGTTAAGCAAAATTATTTTTGAATGAAATCTACCTTGAAAGATGCCGGAGTATGTCGAATAATAGCGTACATGAGCACAACATTAGCGCAAAATCCGACCAACACGACGATAGATTGCGCAACTATTGCAGCAACTTTGGCGGAATATTCTGGATTGTCGGATTCCATTTCTCTGAAATTTCGAACTGATTTTAAACAAAAGAAAAGCCTCGATACTTTAAAACTTGGAGAACAAAATTGGAAAATGAGAGATTGGATGATCGTGGGAAGGTTCAGAACGGGGGTGGAAACGATGTCGATGTCTGCGAGAAGTGAACTTTGGACTGAATAGTCTTCTTCTGCTAATATTACAGTGCCCGACTTTCAGCATGAGTGAGCACTAGCAAGATCGTGAAGACTATTTCTCGTCGTTAATTGTGAGCTTTCAATTTAGTGTACTTCCGCCCTCGTATTTTTAGATCAAAAGTACAGAAATTTCGGAAATTTATTGTCAACATCAGCAGAATTCTGGCTGATCACTCATGCTGCATGATCTATCTACACTGAAGGTCATTGCACTAATGTCTACTCGACAGCGTGAAGGTGAATGAAGGCTTCATGTCTTATAGAATATCGGGCTTTTATTCTTTCAGTCGTTGCGTTTCACACGCTGCTCCAACCCGATTCAGATTCACATTGCTGAATTCACACCAGACAGATCTGGAAGTCACAAGCCATACTTGTTTTGGCCTTTCGTGCACTATTCCGGAGATAAAGTGGGATGGAGCTCGACTTTGCGGAACACTCTGCTAAAATAGCAGGGATAGTTTCACACTCAGCCTTATCACAGACTTTCTGTAAGAGTGTAGGAATGCCGTCCACTAGGAAAAAACTTTTTGTCCCCGATTCCGATGAAACTTGGTTGGTGGGTACCCTTAGGGGTAAGGAGGAGATTCAAAAACTTTTTTGGGTCAATTATCGATTTTATCGATTTTTACGGCCCAAATCTTTAAATGGCCATAACTACCTTCATTTTCATCGTACAGCGAGCGGATTTTTCGCAATGAATTCGTCTCAGAATTCTCTACAAAAAGTTGAGAAAGCACAATGTGAAAAAATTTGGTCTTCCTCCTGAAAAATCGATAAAACACATTTTTTAATCAAAAAAGTGTCTGTTTCTCGAAAATTTCCTGAAAACACAAAAAGTTTTTTTTCTTCAAAAGTTTCTCCAGACCCATTGTGAAGTCACTGCATAGTTGGTTTTGGATATCTCTGTCCGCGGGATGTCGCTTACTAGTAGAGTCCGAACATAGTCGTTTATTTCGAAAAATTGGTCTTTTGACCATAACTTGCTTCAAAATGGTCTAATCAGGATTTTGAAAAAAAGGGAAATTTAGCTTTCAATGAGACGAAGAAAAACGGTTTAGTCCAAAAAAGTCGTAGGACTACCCCTTTTTGAGTTATTCTGGAAAAACTGCTTTTCCAGAGGGATTTCGCTTTGTGTGACGGCGGGAAAACGCTCTTTGCGGTTTCTATGCTTCGATAAATTGTATACATTTATTTATTTATTTTATTTTCTAAGCGCTAATTCCGCATGGAATTCACACCAGATTAAGTTGGGCCCTCCCTAACACTTCCCACTCTCCTTCCATTATCGGTAGCAGTCGGCGTGGGGTGGGATACGGAGATGGTCAGTGAGAGATCAACTTAATGAAATGTTAATTCACACGGAGTTGGTGATTAAATTTAAAAATATATATATAAGACGGTCCAAACTAATTTTGTGGAGCGACTTGAACAGAATTGTAAAACAGTCTCAAAAATTCAGCAATTTCTGCGCGATTTTGTTTGAAACATAAATATTTTAAATGGTGAAATTAACGAGCACAATTTTTGCGGGAATTCGGGAAACTAAATGGTAATGCTTATGTACTTCAGAATCGTTCAATAATTTTAATATTTGAATCAGTCTCTCTTGCTTTCTCATAATTTCGTCAGGCTCCGCCTTTTTTACTCCGCCGTTTCTTATCAATTTACAATTTTCAGACCCATTAAGAAATAATAATTCATTTTTATTTTTCAGGGAAAGGTAAGGAGAGGGAATGTGGTCTTCAATTGTGTTCCCTTCAGCTCGCACACTTCATTGTATCTGAGAAGAGTAGATTAGTATTTCTTTGGGCTTTGGTTATGAATGAAAAAAGAAATGCACGTTTTTCTACTAGAAAATCGTGCATTTCTATCCTCTCATTCTCCCTCCTCGCCTGAGAGGGGAGCGGGCACATTGCACGTTTTTCTACTAGAAAATCGTGCATTTCTATCCTCTCATTCTCCCTCCTCGCCTGAGAGGGGAGCGGGCACATTGCACGTTTTTCTACTAGAAAATCGTGCATTTCTATCCTCTCATTCTCCCTCCTCGCCTGAGAGGGGAGCGGGCACATTGCACGTTTTTCTACTAGAAAATCGTGCATTTCTATCCTCTCATTCTCCCTCCTCGCCTGAGAGGGGAGCGGGCACATTGCACGTTTTTCTACTAGAAAATCGTGCATTTCTATCCTCTCATTCTCCCTCCTCGCCTGAGAGGGGAGCGGGCACATTGCACGTTTTTCTACTAGAAAATCGTGCATTTCTATCCTCTCATTCTCCCTCCTCGCCTGAGAGGGGAGCGGGCACATTGCACGTTTTTCTACTAGAAAATCGTGCATTTCTATCCTCTCATTCTCCCTCCTCGCCTGAGAGGGGAGCGGGCACATTGCACGTTTTTCTACTAGAAAATCGTGCATTTCTATCCTCTCATTCTCCCTCCTCGCCTGAGAGGGGAGCGGGCACATTGCACGTTTTTCTACTAGAAAATCGTGCATTTCTATCCTCTCATTCTCCCTCCTCGCCTGAGAGGGGAGCGGGCACATTGCACGTTTTTCTACTAGAAAATCGTGCATTTCTATCCTCTCATTCTCCCTCCTCGCCTGAGAGGGGAGCGGGCACATTGCACGTTTTTCTACTAGAAAATCGTGCATTTCTATCCTCTCATTCTCCCTCCTCGCCTGAGAGGGGAGCGGGCACATTGCACGTTTTTCTACTAGAAAATCGTGCATTTCTATCCTCTCATTCTCCCTCCTCGCCTGAGAGGGGAGCGGGCACATTGCACGTTTTTCTACTAGAAAATCGTGCATTTCTATCCTCTCATTCTCCCTCCTCGCCTGAGAGGGGAGCGGGCACATTGCACGTTTTTCTACTAGAAAATCGTGCATTTCTATCCTCTCATTCTCCCTCCTCGCCTGAGAGGGGAGCGGGCACATTGCACGTTTTTCTACTAGAAAATCGTGCATTTCTATCCTCTCATTCTCCCTCCTCGCCTGAGAGGGGAGCGGGCACATTGCACGTTTTTCTACTAGAAAATCGTGCATTTCTATCCTCTCATTCTCCCTCCTCGCCTGAGAGGGGAGCGGGCACATTGCACGTTTTTCTACTAGAAAATCGTGCATTTCTATCCTCTCATTCTCCCTCCTCGCCTGAGAGGGGAGCGGGCACATTGCACGTTTTTCTACTAGAAAATCGTGCATTTCTATCCTCTCATTCTCCCTCCTCGCCTGAGAGGGGAGCGGGCACATTGCACGTTTTTCTACTAGAAAATCGTGCATTTCTATCCTCTCATTCTCCCTCCTCGCCTGAGAGGGGAGCGGGCACATTGCACGTTTTTCTACTAGAAAATCGTGCATTTCTATCCTCTCATTCTCCCTCCTCGCCTGAGAGGGGAGCGGGCACATTGCACGTTTTTCTACTAGAAAATCGTGCATTTCTATCCTCTCATTCTCCCTCCTCGCCTGAGAGGGGAGCGGGCACATTGCACGTTTTTCTACTAGAAAATCGTGCATTTCTATCCTCTCATTCTCCCTCCTCGCCTGAGAGGGGAGCGGGCACATTGCACGTTTTTCTACTAGAAAATCGTGCATTTCTATCCTCTCATTCTCCCTCCTCGCCTGAGAGGGGAGCGGGCACATTGCACGTTTTTCTACTAGAAAATCGTGCATTTCTATCCTCTCATTCTCCCTCCTCGCCTGAGAGGGGAGCGGGCACATTGCACGTTTTTCTACTAGAAAATCGTGCATTTCTATCCTCTCATTCTCCCTCCTCGCCTGAGAGGGGAGCGGGCACATTGCACGTTTTTCTACTAGAAAATCGTGCATTTCTATCCTCTCATTCTCCCTCCTCGCCTGAGAGGGGAGCGGGCACATTGCACGTTTTTCTACTAGAAAATCGTGCATTTCTATCCTCTCATTCTCCCTCCTCGCCTGAGAGGGGAGCGGGCACATTGCACGTTTTTCTACTAGAAAATCGTGCATTTCTATCCTCTCATTCTCCCTCCTCGCCTGAGAGGGGAGCGGGCACATTGCACGTTTTTCTACTAGAAAATCGTGCATTTCTATCCTCTCATTCTCCCTCCTCGCCTGAGAGGGGAGCGGGCACATTGCACGTTTTTCTACTAGAAAATCGTGCATTTCTATCCTCTCATTCTCCCTCCTCGCCTGAGAGGGGAGCGGGCACATTGCACGTTTTTCTACTAGAAAATCGTGCATTTCTATCCTCTCATTCTCCCTCCTCGCCTGAGAGGGGAGCGGGCACATTGCACGTTTTTCTACTAGAAAATCGTGCATTTCTATCCTCTCATTCTCCCTCCTCGCCTGAGAGGGGAGCGGGCACATTGCACGTTTTTCTACTAGAAAATCGTGCATTTCTATCCTCTCATTCTCCCTCCTCGCCTGAGAGGGGAGCGGGCACATTGCACGTTTTTCTACTAGAAAATCGTGCATTTCTATCCTCTCATTCTCCCTCCTCGCCTGAGAGGGGAGCGGGCACATTGCACGTTTTTCTACTAGAAAATCGTGCATTTCTATCCTCTCATTCTCCCTCCTCGCCTGAGAGGGGAGCGGGCACATTGCACGTTTTTCTACTAGAAAATCGTGCATTTCTATCCTCTCATTCTCCCTCCTCGCCTGAGAGGGGAGCGGGCACATTGCACGTTTTTCTACTAGAAAATCGTGCATTTCTATCCTCTCATTCTCCCTCCAACCAAGTTTCATCGGAATCGGGGACAAAAAGTTTTTCCTAGTGGAAAAACTTGATGATTTCCCTACACTCTTACAGGAAACCTGTGTTATGCCTTATTGGATTTTCCATTAACATTCTGCTAATGTACGCCATTATGTGTCACACTCCGGCATCTTTCAAGGTATGTTCAATTTAGTTAAAAATTAGTTTATTTTTTTCAGAATTACTCATCTCTTCTACTCCTAACAGCGGTTAATGACACAATTTGCATTGTATGCGATGCGTTGAACATTATTCGGTAAGCTAAAATTTGCAACTGATTAAAAAAGAAAAGTTAAGAACAATGCCGACTCCATTCGTCATAGGCCATGTTTGGCATGGTGTCTGTTTGTATATTTCAAAAGGTTAGCCAGGAATCTTTTTAGATTCCCTGTCTCTGTGAATACACGAATAATTTTCAGAAACTTGTCACACCATTTTCTCGGTTTACCTTCACACAATAACTAACGCCATCGCACTAATGGTGGTTTCGTTCTGGTATCGGCAAGAATTTTTTCGATTTTTTAAAAATATATTTATGGATACAAACCGATGAGCAGATATTATGTCCTTCGCCGCTCACACCCACCGCGCCCTCTCATTGTTGCTATTGTTGTGATCGTGCTGTACCTTCCATCCCTCGCTCAGATGGTATTCAAATGCACCCATTTTCCCAGAGGTTATTATGATTACAGGTAACCTTACCGTTCGCTCGCCTACCAAGCGACACTGTTAAAGCCTATCTGTCGGAATTTTATCAAAATTTGGAGAAATATGACTTTACAGGTTTGTGAACTACCCTTACATTCATTTGAAGGATGATATCTAAATAGTAAATATAGAAAATTATATAGAAATTAGGTCATTGATGAACACTTTTTCATTCAAGGCACTCCATCTATGGGAAACCTCTTTGCTGATTACGGCACTTGGTACCCGATGATCATGCCGTTTCCGAGCTATGCATTCATTCTGATCGCGAGATATAAGGTAAGAATCGTGGGAAAAGAGATAAACGTGATTTCTCACCTATTTACAAAGTCCAAAGGTCGCAAGTAGAGTCAGCATTTTCATATCCTTCGTCAACTTCGAGCTTCTGGATCTCAAATCAGTGAAAGAACGAAAGAGCTGCACATTCAACTCGTCAGAGTGAGTATTTTAGTGAGCAAAATCGTGCTCATGAAGCCGAAATAATAGTGAAACCTGAACAATCCCTTTTCAGAGTCTAACCTACCACGCGTGCCTTCCCTTCTTCGTCGTTATCGCCGATGCGATGTTCACCCTCATGTTGATGAACGTTTACAGGCATCCGCTCATGGAGAATTTTGTGTTTTGCGTAAGTTTTTTTTCAAATTATTTAAATTATGACGTCACAAATATGCGTTACTTTCGCAAAAATCGTAATATGATCAGATCACCACCATCCCAGCGTGCCTGAGCCCGATAGTAACAATGTTGCTGATTCGACCGTACCGAGCGTAAGAACTATATCGAAAAAAATATCAATCACTGACTAAATTTAGATTTTTATTTCGCAAATCACGAAGCCGTCGACGTGTGGACATGCACGAATCGGCGATGACGATTAGCAATTCGATTCGGATAAATGAGAATCCGACTCTTTAAACCGGAATTGTTAATTGCTTCGATGATAAATCATTCTAAACAAAAATTTGGGGATTGAGGATATAATCAATAACAATAAAAAGATTATGCTTCAAAACGCGGTCTCCGTAAGAACGCAGTTGGATTTTCACGGAAATCGACTTATCATAAGTTTTAATGTTCTTTCGAATGAGCTATCACACGATACCTAAATGACATTTTGAAATTTCGGGAGATCAAAGATCAAAATTTCGGGACCAAAGTTCAAAATCAAAAGGATATATCAGCCCTAGGGGTCATGTCCGTGAAGTTTGAGCACAATCCGACAATTCTGCCAGAGCAATCACTCCATTTCCCTACGATCTTGCAGAGACTGCATTTGAAGACCTACGGTTTTCTCCTTCAGTCGGTGCGATGATTCGCACGGTGCTCCAAATCACTTGAGTTTCATACTGAATTTCACACTCCCTCGTCACATTTGGAAGTCATACGACCACCTTTTTTTAGGTTACTAATGAGGTAATAAATTATCATTTGCTAATATTAATTTCCTGAACCGCTCTGTCCAGATGGAGCTCGACTTCGCTGAACAATCAGCCAAGATAGCAGCGATTGCTTCACAATCAGTACTATGCCTAGCTGGAGTTTCGATAAATATTCTGCTAATGTACGCAATTATTCGGCACACTCCGGCATCTTTCAAGGTTCGTTCAATCGGATTACAAAATACAAATATTTTTTCAGAATTATTCATCACTTCTGTTACTGACGGCTGTTAATGATACAATTGGCATTGTATGTGACGCGTTAAACATTATCAGGTAAAATATATTTCAAACGGACTTCAGAATATTAAAGTCGTTTAGAACGATGCCAACTCCAGTGGTTGTTGCTCAAATCTGGCATGGTCCTTGTTTGTTGATCTCTAAAGGTATTTTTATAATAGCACTTCAATGAATGTGAGTGGAAATTAAAGAGGTTTGTCATACACTATTTTCTGCCTACCTTCACACAATAACCAATGCAATATCACTAATGGTGGTTTCGTTCTGGTATCGGTGAGCACACTGTTTTCATTCTTTGATTTCATTGATCTTTGATTCGTCCAGGTTTTATGTTCTTCGAAACTCGCGACCGCCTAGACCGCTCAAAGTTATCATTCTCGTAATCCTTTTGTATCTTCCCTCCTTTGCCCAGATGGTAGTTAAATTCGCACCGTTTCGAGGCATGCAAATGATTCCAGGTCACGTTGCCCCTTGGTAGGATGCCTGGCGAAGCGGTCAAAGCTGCTATTTCTCCCTACTATGATAATTTGGACAAAAATTTCCTCACAGGTTTGAACGTGACGTTAATAGACACTTATCCGATATAGGAACACCATCTCGAGGAAATTTATTCGCCACTTTATATCCGATGATTATGCCTTTCCCGAGCTATGCATTCATTCTCATCGTGCGATACAAGGTGAGCGTCTTGGAAAGGTCGAACAACATTCACGCACTCCTCATTTCACTCCTCGCTCTTTCTCCTTTCTGGCCGGTCCGAGTGCACGTGAAATATATATAGACGATACCTCGCATTTGAGCCTTTATGTCGTGAGAAAAGAGACAAATGTGATTTCTCACCGTATTACAAAGTCCTTAGGTCGCAGCACACGAATGCAGAGCTCGTGTATGATTTTTTCAATTCTTCAGTGTATGATTTTTTCAATTCTTTTAGATCCTTCGTCAACTTCGAGCTTCTGGAACTCACATCAGCGAACGAACGAAAGAGATGCACATTCAACTTGTCAGAGTGAGTGCTTTTTAGTATTGCAAAACGATTTGAGCGCGACGAACTCTTCCTCATCTTATGAATTATAGCAGACCACAGCATTCTGAGCCCCTTTGTTCTCTCCAGTTAAGGGTGAACAATGGATCCAAATTTCGCGCCAAAATCCCGACACGAAAGAACTGCAAATTCCCGCTCAATTCAAACAATAATTTCTTCGAGATATGTTAAGTTTGTGAAACATATCTCGAATTCTGCGGTCGGTCAGATTCAAAATGAGAATTGCGATATGTTTCAGAAACATTTCATATTTCAAGTTTGCAGTTCGACTTCATCCCTTTTCTGTAGGGGTAGAATTCTGTGAGAAAACCGTTTCATATATGATCTAATCCGATCCCAGACTCTAACCTACCATGCGTGTCTTCCGTGTTTCGTCTTCATCGCTGATGCGATGTTCGCTGTGATGTTGATGAACGTCTTCAGACATCCGCTCATGGAGAATTTCGTGTTCTGCGTGAGTTTTTTCAAATATTTAAATTATGACGTCACAAATATGCGTTACTTTCGCCAAAATCGTAATATGATCAGATCGCAACCTTCCCAGCGTGTCTTAGCCCGATAGTCACAATGTTGCTGATTCGACCGTATCGAGCGTGAGATTTTTGAGATGGGAGAAAGTATTCGGGAGTTGATTTCAGATTCCTATTTCGCAAATCGCAAACCCGTCGACGTGTGGAAACGATCGACTCGACGATGACAATTAGCAATACGATTCGGATAAATGAGAATCCTACTCTGTAACCGGAAATGCCAATTACGCCCTGATAAATAATTCGAATACAATTTTGCGATTTTTGGATACAATCAATAACAAGAATCCGCTTGAATGTATGTATTATTTCCAAAAAAAAGCCCATTACTGGTTTAGCCCATTACTGGTTTTGAACAATGGAAACGGAATATTGAACGACTGACTAAAATGGGAAATGGTACTATAAATTGACATACTGAAGCCTCAAAGTATCGAACGATGAGGTTCCTTCTCTTTGTGCTCGCTTTTTCTTCCTCCCTGGCCGAGGAAACTAGCTGGGACTATCTGAAACGGGTGGTGGATCGGAACAAGTTTCCCCTGATTAATGCTGACAAGTTCATCGAGGTGCGTACATTTATTTCAAGTTAATTTCAAGGAAACGGGAGCGTGCTCAGTGCGCAGTGCTCAGAGTGCACACAAGACAAATTGAGTTTTATTTTATAACTTACATTTTCTGTAAAAAATACTATTTTTTTATTATTGAATTGAGGAAACGGTATCCTCAACTCAGGGCAATGCATTGGGATTAACATATTTCTTCAGGCTCGTCGTGACTATCCCTACAGAGAGAACGATGAGAGGTCACTCGAAGAGAAGTTTGAGAAAATATGAATTCAAAAGATCTCTCAATATTTTAGCTTTTTCGGATATTTCTGCCGCTTTAAAGAGGGAGAATGCCGCGGCCATGTCCACGCGTATTTCACCCATTTCGATAAGGTTACGCACACAATGGAGAAACAATCGGGCGAGAACTCGCTCAAAGCTGAAATGTTCACTGACGAGGCACATTGCAAGAGACAGTAAGTACCTCTCAGTTGGTCAAAGCCGTACGAACGTACGAAATTTCAGTTTGAACAGAATATGCAAAGATAATAATATCTGCAAGAATGCAGTGAACGGGCTTTGCGGCGTATATTCGGTTGAATACGCAAAGGAGTACTTCGCATTCAAGTAGATTACTATATTCGAACAACGAAACAAAATAGTTTTTCAGTGCATACATGCTACAGCTGTTCTTTGAAAAAAATGCTCACAAGACTGATGCTTAATAAATTTTATTCGAACTATTTTAAAACCTATGGAAATTATCAAACAAATAAATAATATAGCAGAAAATAAGAAGACGTCTTCGAACAGTGTACATAATCCGATAGCATGCATTCCTCGAAAATTTTTAACATACTTCACATTAAAATTATATTGCTATTTATTGCGCTGATTGAATCTTATTAGACGGATGAAGTGCCTGCAATTTTTTTACAGATAGACTTAATATCAGTGTGAGAATCGGAATGACAATGACACAGGAAGAGTTTGATGTGAATTGAAATTTAGTAATATTTCGGTTGGAAAATGTCTCATGAATTATCAAATTCAAAGGCTTCAATTCTCCAGTCAACTATGCCGATTTACACGATGTTTAAAAGGACCCTCAGACAAAGGATCCACTCCTTTGGGGGACAACGTTTGGACGCTTGATGCGGAACTTGAACAATCCCGCAAAATTTGGAGATGGACCAATTCCAATAATATATCTAATTCCGACAGCGAGACTGGACACTCCGTTACTCATATAGTCTCATGTACATAGTAATGCCAGTCGCACAACACCGCAGAGAGGGGAGAAAGGAGAGGGGAAGGAGAGAGCCGCGGATACGTTTCATTGAGGGATCAAGAATGAGGAATACTAATATGCGGTTTGAATGCAGTACATAAAACGAGTTTCAGCACATTTTATTGATGGAACGAAGCATTGTACTCATAGCCTGCTCTAGCTAAACCACGGACTGAAAGTCGATCTATTTCCTGGATAAGGCCACTTGCGTTGATCTATTTCATCGATCGTGAGGGGTTCCTTCGGGACAAAATACTCGTAACACTTGGGAAACTCTTTGATCGGACACACGTTCTTCCACTTCCACGGCGAATCAGGCTTTTGGCACCCCCCGTAGCAAGCTGAAAGTAGACAAATTTCCATTTGTTTCATGTTGATTTAAGGGGTTTTTAGAACAGTAACAGCAAAAAATAGTGGTTTCAACATACTGCCCTGGGGAGCTACGGTAGGCACAGGAAGCAGTGTGAGGACGAATATGAAGAGCATCGCACGGAACATTGTTGGTGAACTGATTTCCTCCCTTGGCTTTGCCCATATTTATACTGGTATATGTGTTCTTTCACTCATACTCACTAACCGATATGTACAATACCTCTACACCATTTCTCTCGCTCAGTCCCTGCTCTGACTGTGGAAAGATCGGAGCAAAGGAGGATGCGAATGCAATATTTGACAGCTTCAACTGGATAAATGGCATTCCCTACCGAATACGCTCTCTTCCAACCCTCAGCAGTGAGTGTTCAAGCGCAATGGAGAGGCGGAAACTCGAAAATAACAATTCAATTTCATAACGAAAAAATGGAATGAAAACCCTCCACAATGCCCACAATCTCTAGCTTCCCTTACAAACAATGTATGAAACACATTTTACTAACACATTTTCCGTTTCATCCTGGAACATAGTTACCTATAGTTAAACTTGTTTTACGATGCTTGAATCCTTCCAAACCCACAATCCCGTACGTATCGATCTTTCTTCACAGTAATTCGGAATGAGCTGCAAAATATGCGAAGGATCTACTATATATAAAGGAGATATGCCTCCCTGTGCGTGTGTGTGTTTGATCACTGTCAAAAGTTAAATTGGCAGGCTGTAAGCAAGGTCTCACGTCTTGTGCGCGCTTTCTACATAAAGAAATGGATGGAGGGCGAACCGCAAAGCGGTGAACCCTGCTAACCGATCAGACCCCGCTGAAGGCGGGGGCAGAATTGGCTAATTTTTATAATGTGAATCTTCTTGTTGGAACACCTTCACAGGAATGAGAGCACATGTGAGCCATCGAGAATGAAATATAAGACATCATAGACAAATCTTATTTTCACTCTGGGTCATGGCCCGGAATATTAATTATTTTCTCTAAAAGAACTCGTTACTATGCTCCTCGATTCGATCAATGAGGTTTGAAATACTTTATGTTATGTGAAATAGCACTATAAATTGACAGTTGCTTCCTTTGACTTCATACAACTATGCGTTTACTCTTTTTCGCAATCGCTGTTGCTTCCGCATTCGAACCTCATTGGGATTTCCTGAAGAGTTCGATCGAGCGGAATAAATTCCCACTTCTGAATGTCGACAAGTTCATCGATGTATGTTCCTAACGAACTTTATCGATCGAAATTTCGATGAAAACTAATTTGAGGCGTCTCAAAGATACAGAGTCGATCCGGCGCAATCGGTGGAGGACAAGTCTCTTTTTTAATTTAAAAATTTTCAAATTAATTATATATTATTTAAAAATTTCAGCCTGTTCGGATACTTTTGTCGATTCGAAGACAGCAATGGCTGCCATGGTCAAGTCCGCTCGTATGTAGACTACTTTCGCGAGCAAGAATTTGGTGGACCAGCATCGACACTCAGAGGAGCGACGATCTACAAGGACGAAGCGGACTGCAAGGAAAGGTGTTATTTTAGCGTTTTTTTTACATTTTAAACCTTTGTTGCTGTTTAAGGTTGAGCAAACCATGTACGAATAATGACAAGTGTACAACGGCTGCGGCCGGAATGTGTAACAGTTTCTTCGCCCGATCGGATGCAATGGAATACGGAAAGCAATACGCTACGTTCAAGTAAAATTGAGTTGTAATGTGAAACTAATGTTTTATTTCAGAGAGTACTGTCTCGCCTTGATACTGAAATCTAAACAGCATTGACAAATCTTAACTGTACCTTGATAAAGATTATTTATGAAATTGCGTCTCTTGCTGAATAAATAATTCAAAAACTCTGCAATTGAGTGCATCTTGTGTATTCGCAAAGAGCAAAGATGATGTAGAGCAGAAATACGCGAGTTCATGAAATATCGAATATTACGTAAAAAGATCGGCATTTGAGGAAACAACCAAAAGAATATTTGGAAACATACGTTATTGGATGTAATTCGTCACTTGTATCAATGCTTTTCAAAATAATTAATCAATACTTTCAGAAGGAATTGCACAGGAGTTACAGGTATCTCAATAATCTACTAATCCAACTTCTTTATTGAATAAAATTATAAGAGTTCGAACCAACCACTTCAGAAAACTCCTGTTGGAACGAGAACCCTTCACTCCAGCAAGAACATTATTCAGCCCATTTACCATTTGATCAATAGAAAATGTGGCTTTGAAATGATATCCATTACGTGTAAAGGTACTACAAATAGGCTTTCCGCCGTTTTTCTTCATACAACTATGCGGTTCATCCTGAATCTGCTTGTTGTATCTTCTGCCCTCGCTCAGGATTGGGAATATCTGAAGAAGACTGTGGACAAAAGCAAGTTTCCGCTTCTGAACATCGACAAGTTCCTGGAGGTTCGTGCTTTCAATTCACAATCATCTGACCCTTTAATTTCCAATGAATTTTTGCCGATTAGGAAAGCGAGAGAGCATTTTATTATCGATAATAAGTATTTTAAGATTTATCAACTGCAAAAGAACGACCCTGTGAGAGCAACGGAAGAAAGGTGTCGCACATCATAATTATTATAATGTATTTTGCTCAATTCAGCATCTTCGGAGGCTTCTGTCGCTTTGAAGACGTCAATAAGTGTCGCGAGCACGCCCTAGTTTATGCGCTGTATTTCCGGAAGAATTGGCTGAACGCCCCGGGCTCGGCGCTCAGTGGAATTCAGAAGAAGGACGAGGCAGGGTGCAGGGAACAGTGAGTAGAGATCGAAATACGGTCCGCCGTCACTTATTTTTCTCACACTTTATCTTCCGCTCAAGTTGCTAAAGACTGTGAAGAATGAAGAGACTATGATCCGTAGTTAGAGCGCATTCTGAATAGGATGAAAAATGCGCCTCTTCATTCCTCGAACACTCTCATGGAAAAGAAAAATGAAATAGCATACGCCATTAAGAGACGTGTTTTTCAGCCCTAGTATTGGCGACACAAGCTCCATGATAGCATTTCAGACTGAACAGGCTATGCGTCTCCGATCCAAAGTGCACGACAACAGCCGCCGGTCTATGCAAAAGCTTCTTCTCTCGTCCTGACTCTGCTGAAACGGCCAAGGAATATCTAGCGTTTAGGTACCGTTGATTTATCCTGCGAAAATAATATTAAAAAATCACAGGCAATACTTGGACACGCTCAATCTTCAACGAGACACTGTCAACGGCTGAACGCATTGCTAATCAAATGATAAATATGTTTGTATTTCTGTAAATCTAGTAAAGAATAATTTATTTAAATATAAATCAGCAATATACTTGAAATAATTAATCTGACTCTCGGATATGACCCAGCTCTAAATTTCTCTTCTGGCGCGAGTACTGTAAGTGCAATCGTCAACCTCGCCCGGGGTTTAAACTGACTTCTCCCTCGTTCTTCGCCGTATTTCTCGTTGCTTTCGATCGATTCTCACATTAATCAGCTTTAAATGCGTGGCAGATGTTCTTCTTAATCTACCTATAGAGATGACATCTTTAAGCTTAGAATACCACAGATTTCCCTGAATTCATACATCCTAGTGCTTTCTCACTCTGAAACGGTGCTTATTACAACGAGCCCGCTTGATGGGCTAGAAAGACTAAAATTAATAAGCTTTCGACTTCGTAAGCTCATCAATGTCAAGTGATTTCCGATTATCTACGTGATTTCTGTGAGATTTCATGTATTATGCACATTCATGGGATTAATCCCTATAGCAACTGCCTTGTGATCCTGAATTCCTTGCGAATAATAGCCGCTGAGCAGTTGCTCTGAGTGCATTCCCGCTAGATGAGGCGGATGAAATATGTGTTTTGTTCCGTGTTATGTGAGCGAAAGACACTCGAAAGGTACTCCCATTACCTTGGCATTGCAACCGGTTGCGCAAAGGGCTTTTCTTGTTTCATTGCTCGTTTTCTAAAGAACTGTGTTGTCAATATTTGGCAGTGTATATTTTTTTTAAATATAAATAATGTTTATTTCAGCCTGTCATGTTGAAACCATCAGTGCATGAGACCCTCCGGACAGCGTTGGAAAGGCTCGAGATCGATTTCAAGGTAGGATATTCTTTTTTTCAAAATGTTTCCAAATTGTTGCTTCATTTAACGAACTATTTTTGATGCAACGAAATTAGTAAAATGAGGCTACTAGGCGACGACTCTGAGCGGATTCATTATGATAACCTCCCTTATGGGTAAATGGGCCCGAACAGGAGACTAGGCTCTCTGGACTGAATTGGCCTCATAATCACTGCACTCGCATGGAGCAAGTGACTTTAATGGTATGACATTTGGCTATGACTTTCAGGCCCTCTGCGAAGAGATGGGCACATCGGTCGAGCGGAAGACCATGACAATGTGCAAGAAACAACGAACTAAGGACAACAACGGACCGAGTAAGCCAATCTGACACTCTCATTTAACAATGATCTCTCGTCAATCAGAGAAATGAGTTTCATGGGACATTGAGAGACCCTTGCAATATTTAATGATGGCTGAAAAAGTGGTCAAATTTCCGGAACCTAAGACGAGACTCTTCAAAAAATCAAAGCAAAATAATACAAAGAATTATTCAGCGAAAAACGTGGACGACCTCTTCGATAACCTTCTGGCCTCAAGTAGTGGGCAGGCACCGCCGACCGAGGAGGAAAAGTTGAGACGGATGATTGAGGTGGGGATAATAATATTGCATTTAAAATTTTTTATCAAATTCTGTCCGATTGAGATTATTCATAACAAGGGAATTTGGTGAAACTCATTTTGTTATGGTTTGCTTGCAAATACGCTAGTGCAACGTTGCACTAACAACATCACCCACGCCCTGGAACAACAAACACCGTTTCCGAGAAAATACAGTATCTTTTATCAGGAAGTCTCTGCTGATTTCCTCGATGATGAGCCGGATATTGCGCTGCTCGGGGCGAAACTGGACCGGGCTAATGACATGTACGGCAAGTACATGATGGAGGAGATGCGGATAAGAGTGGTACGAATTATCAAAATATATCTTCACTTTACCTGCTATTACATCGGTCAGAGAAGCGCAAAACCATCTTAGAGCCCTCTAAATATCATAAATTTATTGAGAAGTTCGAGAATGAGTCTTTATGTTAGATTTTGCAGTTCAAAACAACCGGAACGGACATGGTGCCCGGCGATAAGAACAAGGTCACTGTGCAATCGGCAACGGCCGCCATGGATTCTGCGCTGGTAAGTGTTTAACATCACCGAAATACAGACCATGCTGATCACTGTGACTTTTACGAAGTGTATAACCGAGAAAAGTTGAGAACATTTCAGTCCGCTGAATTCTCGCTCGCCGAGTATCGAAGAAAGCCGGAACAGGTTCGTACAGGCATAATATCGCCTCAAAATAAGGTTAAAAAACAAATGAATCATTGCAGCCAAAAGGCTACTCGCGAGTGGCATGGATGGATACTGTGAAGGTAAATTACCAATTACTTAAATTTCAAAAATTATCCGGAATCAATATATTATAGCAAATTGCGAGTATTATTATTCTAGATGGCCAAGAAGCTCGCCGAACTGATCGCCCACATGGCCACCGTGCAGCGATCGGGCGACTTGGAGACCCTGAATGAGGACATGACTGCGGATGCGAGTGAGTTCATGAAGTGGGAATCACTACTTTTTCAAAAAGTTCCATATTTTAAAAAAAATGGTGAGCAAAAATCTAGTTTAAAATTTAAACAAATCAATATATACTGTAGCGAAAAAACTACTTCGGCGCTACATAACCCACTTTTTAGTCAAGTGCATGGTCCATTTTTCGATAAGTTTTAGCATGACAAAGTACGGTCACTTTTTGAACTTTTTCGACTGTAGCTCTATTTCTAGTTGAGCAATCATGTTCAAATTTGGCCGGTAACATCATCAAATGACCCCAAAACATTC
>LS487518.1:66415-138794 GCA_900490705.1 Pristionchus arcanus
TCCCGAATCGATTGGATTCAATTTACGCGTTTTGATCTATGACGTCATCATGCACTTTTCACTACCGCCTCAAGCGCGGAGAAGCAAAGAAGATTAGCATACCCCCTTCCCCGCACACACTCATCACGCACTACCTACCATGCAAGAAAGAGCATAGGTTGTATTTTGAAGAATGCCAAGTTCCTTCACAAATATGTCGATCCTCTCAGATAGTGTCTTTTAACTTTTTAAAAATACATCATGTTTTACTTCATCATATTTTTTGTTACAACAACGCACTTCATCATATGTATAGTTGTTGCTAATTTTCAAATTTTGCAAAACGAACGAAATATTCGCAGGGAATATCTGGACACGCTCAATCGTCAACGAGGCACTGTCAACGGCTGAACGATCAGACATTGCTAATCAAATGACAAATAAATTTGTATTACAGTGATATTCCACAATCAACATTGTAAACTTAGAATGAACAGTTGGATCACTGAAAATAATAAAGCTGACCCACGGGCATGACCCAGCTCAAATTTCCCACATTAACGCAAGTACTGTAAGTGCAATCGTCAACCTCGCCCGGGGTTTAAAATGACTTCTCCCTCGTTCTTCGCCGTTTTTTCTCGTTGCTTTCGATCGATTCTCGCATTATTCAGCTTTAAATGCGTGACAGATGTTCTTCTTAATCTACCTATAAAGATGACTTCTTTAAGCTTAGAATACCTCAAATTTCCATGAATTTTCGCATCCAAGTGCTTTCTCACTCTGAAACGGTGCTTATTACAACGAGCCCGCTTGATGGGCTAGAGAGACTAAAATTAATAAGCTTTCGACTTCGTAAGCTCATCAATGTCAAGTGATTTCCGATTATCTACGTGATTTCTGTGAGATTTCATGTATTATGCACATTCATGGGATTAATCCCTATAGCAACTGTCTTGTGATCCCGAATTCATATTGACAAATAGCCAATGAACAGTTGCTCTGTGTGCTTTTCCGCTAGGTGAGGCGAATGAAATATGTGTTTTGAGCCGCTTTACGTTAGCAAAGGGCGAAAGACACTCGAAAGGTACTCCCATTACCTTGGCATTGTAACCTGTTCCGGGTTTCGCAAAGAGCTTTTCTTGTTTCATTGCTCGTTTTCTAAAAAAATGCGTCGTCAATATTCGGCAGTGCATATTTTTTATACAAAATATGTATATTTCAGCCTGTTATGTTGAAACCATCAGTGCATGAGACCCTCCGGACAGCGTTGGAAAAGCTCGAGATCGATTTCAAGGTAGGTTATTCATTTTTTGAAACCAGGTTGTTGAAACCACGAAACCAGGATATTCATTTTTTGAAACCAAGAAATATTTTTGATGTAACGAAATTCGTAAAATGAGGCGATGCCTCAGAGCGGATTCATTATTAAATTATATATTTTTAAATTTTTTATTATTAAATACTCCCTCAGGCCCTCTGCGAAGAGATGGGCACATCGGTCGAGCGGAAGACCATGACAATGTGCAAGAAACAACGAACTAAGGACAACAACGGACCGAGTAAGCCAATCTGACACTCTCATTTAACAATGGTCTCTCGTCGAACGAGAGACCATAGGATATAAATTTAAAATTTTGCTTGAAATACTATTTTTTCATTCAAAATGTCGAAATATTCTTTGACGCAGACCATTTTTTCAAGTTCGTTCAGCAAAAAACGTCGACGACCTCTTTGATAACCTTCTGGCCTCAAGTAGTGGGCAGGCACCGCCGACAGAGGAGGAAAAGTTGAGACGGATGATTGAGGTGGGGATAATAATATTGCATTTAAAATTTTTTATCAAATTCTGTCCGATTGAGATTATTCATAACAAGGGAATTTGGTGAAACTCATTTTGTTATGGTTTGCTTGCAAATACGCTAGTGCAACGTTGCACTAACAACATCACCCACGCCCTGGAACAACAAACACCGTTTCCGAGAAAATACAGTATCTTTTATCAGGAAGTCTCTGCTGATTTCCTCGATGATGAGCCAGATATTGCGCTGCTCGGGGCGAAACTGGACCGGGCTAATGACATGTACGGCAAGTACATGATGGAGGAGATGCGGATAAGAGTGGTACGAATTATCAAAATATATCTTCACTTTACCTGCTATTACATCGGTCAGAGAAGCGCAAAACCATCTTAGAGCCCTCTAAATATCATAAATTTATTGAGAAGTTCGAGAATGAGTCTTTATGTTAGATTTTGCAGTTCAAAACAACCGGAACGGACATGGTGCCCGGCGATAAGAACAAAGTCACTGTGCAATCGGCAACGGCCGCCATGGATTCTGCGCTGGTAAGTGTTTAACATCACCGAAATACAGACCATGCTGATCACTGTGACTTTTACGAAGTGTATAACCGAGAAAAGTTGAGAACATTTCAGTCCGCTGAATTCTCGCTCGCCGAGTATCGAAGAAAGCCGGAACAGGTTCGTACAGGCATAATATCGCCTCAAAATAAGGTTAAAAAACAAATGAATCATTGCAGCCAAAAGGCTACTCGCGAGTGGCATGGATGGATACTGTGAAGGTAAATTACCAATTACTTAAATTTCAAAAATTATCCGGAATCAATATATTATAGCAAATTGCGAGTATTATTATTCTAGATGGCCAAGAAGCTCGCCGAACTGATCGCCCACATGGCCACCGTGCAGCGATCGGGCGACTTGGAGACCCTGAATGAGGACATGACTGCGGATGCGAGTGAGTTCATGAAGTACAATAATATGAATACCATAATTATTAATAATTATATTATGTGTTCGTTTCCCATTTTATCTTTGCACGAACTACTGCGAACAGGTAAGCAGTACGAGCATCCAAAAATTACGTACTAGTTCAGATTGATGACTGAAAGTGTTCTGGCAATTAAAATATATGGAACGATGGTGAAACACATTTCAGTGCTCGTCGCGGAAGCCTTCGTTAACAGGAAGAAGACCAACACGCAAGAGCGCAATGACCAAATCACAATTTTGATAGCGCATGAGGTCATAAAGCGATTGGATGATCATGAGGTTGGTAGATGGGTTTCACCATTTTGTAATTGCATTTGAAAATTCATTAATAATTACTACTAATGCTTTGCTTTGGTAAAAATATGTGAATCCGTCCAAGAAAATTTTCATAATATATATATCAGTACTTCTTCTGCCCCTTCTGCAGCGCGATCGAATTCAACATCAAGCAGTTCCTCGCTCATTTCGCGACGCAGAGTCACACCCTGGCAATGAAGAGGGTGAGTTGAATATCTATATACAAGTTTGATAAAATATCAATGTGAAATCAAAGTAGGGAGCTAGGCTGATCATGGATTGAAAGCTGTTAAACATTCACGTCTCTGGAAATGCTATGCGAAGTTTTTTAAATAAAATTTTCCTTAAAAAAATTGCCAGAACCCAATTATTTGTAACAGTTAATACTTTTTAGCAATGCGAATCCGACACGACCACCATGCTCTTTCTTCTCGTGCACAAATTGTTCATCAGTCTAACTGCGATATGTGATGAGTGAGCAGTTTTTAAACGATTTAATTTTAGTCTTATTATTTTAGCCTCCACATCTTCTACTCGAAAGTGTACACGGGCCCGATACTCAAGTGAGTTTTTAAAAATTAATCGTAAGTCTTGCTCGTGATTCATCGAATGAGAGGAGACGAAGCAAAAATGAATATTTATAAAAATATAAATTTACAGAAATGGCTCGATCATGCCAAATCCTGCCAAGGACACCATCCCTACTCTCGATTACCTAGCTGAAATTGAGAAGAAGTACGGCAAGAAGATCAATGGAGACCTAGATGAAACGAGACTACAGGGTCAGTGCTGACAAAAATTGGAAAATATTGAGCATAATAGGCTTGAGAGAATTCTCATTTCGTCTTTTGGTAATTCCGAATGTGTTTCAGAGTCATCCTACATCGCATCTGTGCTGCCCGAAATCATCAAAAGGCACAAGGCTCGAATAATTTTTAACATTAGTGATCATGGAATACTTTTTAGAGCCCAATCGGAAAGAAACTGTTCGCTGAAATCGACAAGTACTTGTCGAAAGGCACCGTAAGTATCCATTTTAAAAATTTTTTCGAATCTGTCTTCGAAAACTTCGAACTATCGTAGCACAACATGATCTAAGTACATCAACAGGTCCATTTTCTGGATAATATTGACTTTAATATTTGCAGTCTCTCTACTGTCATCGCTGCCGTTGGACAATGAGCACTAAGGAGTTGATGTATCGGCACCACGCCAATCCGTACCACCTATCGATGATCCATGCGAAGGTGAGTTGCATTTTGGTTTGATTCATTTTTTAGTTTAACATTCAATACAATAACTGTGATTAGTAATAATTATAATCACGGTCGAATTTATTTACAAAATGAGAATTATTCCAGGACGAATATGTCGGTGAACAGCTCAACCTCCTTACCGTCTCGATCAATGTTCATATGCGAGCGGAATTGTGAAGACTCGAATCATGAAATTCGCATCTTTTTGCTCACATTTTCATTTCATAATTTCATTATGCAATGTACACTGGATAGTATTTTAAGTGTAGCCGTTTCTGGTTCGCAACCGCTCTACTTCTATCCGATTACTACCGCTAGAATGTGTTTCACCAATCGACAAAAATGCATGATTAGAACGTTAAATGCCGTCATCATTTGCATAGACCCTTTATAGTTTATAATAAAAGTTTATAATATTTCACGGTGTTTCTTCCTCAAATTAAAGTTAAAATTAAAGTTTTTTCAATTAAAGTTGATTGAAATATTTTGAAATATTATGAATTCGTTTTATTTCTATACAGACTTATTGCGATAAATATGTGTTTCTGTCAAGATATAAATATTGAACCTTCCAACGACATCATTCACCAAATCCAATAGTCAAATGGTAATTCGAAGTCTACAGCGAAAATTCAAAGAAATCGATAGATCGGTTAAGATCTGCCATTTGTTGCAGAGCAGATGCTATCAATTGATTCATGACCTAAATAGAGCAAGAATCTCCCCAGGACATGCAATCGGGCGAAAGATAGTGTGGCCAAGAGGAGAGTGCGGTAGGGCAGAAAAGGACGAGAGAGTATGGTGAAACGAGAGAGACAGATAGCATGGCCTACAGCGGCGCTCCCCATCAATCATTGGCACTGCGCCCTCTCCTGACTGTCTTTCGATTGTTGCCCTGATACCAATCTTCCTACACCACCCCGATATTTTTGCATACAAAACGCATTTTATGATAGGTGCGAATATTCAGATTTTACTGTATGCTTGCGATATTCCCCATTTCCTATTGTACATATAAATCCAGGAACATCATTGTGAAATATAGAGAGGACCAGCTGCTCCTTTCCATTCTTCGCGCATGCCTTACAAAGTGCCGTTTGACGTTAATTTTGCAATAACATTTAATCACATTGATTAAAATTTATAAAAAAAATGAACCCAATTTGATGAAACTATCGCCTGAACCAGATGAGTCACTCTTTTATTGCATCATATTACACAATGCTTGCGCACTATCTCGCTAACCACAATGCGCAATTAGTTTTTACATTTATAATATTTTTTAGGCGTTATTAATTTTGTTTCGAATATCCATTTTTAGTGAAATAAATCCTTCATCACTACAATTATTATTCATGATTAAGATCGAGCTAGAATGGAGGTAGAGGGGCCGAAACTTCGCAAGGATCTTCATTACAATTACGCTGGAAAGGACTTCCAGCTCTTTTTGGATACTGCACGGACGATGCAGAACGAGTATGTACTCGAGAGGAGAAGCTCGATGAAGCGGAAACTCGATGAGTGAGTTTTCTGAACTTTTTTGCAACCACAATGATGCCCTGGCAGTTTTCCTTACTCAAATGATTTGAATGCATGCCGAAATTTGCAAATATTTCGTTATCGGTGTAGTGAAATGGTATGGATGATTTATTTTTCATTTTGGATGTTGAACGTGTGAATTTACAGTAATTTGAGTTCTGTCTTCGTTAGAGTAATTATTTCATGGATAAAATAAAACAAATCTACTTTCAGAGATGGAAACAAACCTCAAGAGGATCTAGTCAATGATGTTTACGAAAACTCATTTGGATGGAGAAATTGGGATAATGCGAGTTTTACTGTTTCCTCAATATGTTTCGATAAAATTTTTTAGAGTCCTTCCATCATCGGCCGTTATACCATTTCTGACATTAAAATAGCTAATAAAATCATCGCAAAAATTGAAGAGGTTACTAATATGAAGAAGGTATTAGTTTTTCATCGTTATTCTCAAAATACACCATAGCGGGAATTCAATACATTGCTGCTATTTAAAATGTTATATTAATTTGTAAACATTAAATGTATATTTTTAGTCTGAGATCTGCATGACAACCACTTTTTTAACGTTATTCACCGCTGTGGATGTCTTTCGCGTGCTGGACTATCCAGGTTTGTGTGAATTTAGCGATGCCATCTCTTTAGGCCTTTTTAAGTACCGACTTTGAGTAATTTTTGAAAAATTACATGGAATTTGTTTCAAAACAGGCCCATTGCCGTCTGTTGTTTCGAGTGAAATATTGACCGATAAAAAAATATTAATGAAATATATTCAGTGTTCGTAGTGCTCTCCAAGAAGGGAAAGTATCGTTTTATCGACCCGCAAGCCTGTGCCGATGACGAGAAGCCGAGTGTATTCAAAAGCGCTCGAAAAATCATTGAGTGCATTGGAAACCGCTTCAAAGGTGGAATGGTGTACCCTCGTGATCTAATAATTCCCGATGGCGATAGAGGAAAGGTATGATGATTTTTTTGTTAGAAAAAACGGCAAGGCAAATTGGAAAATGCCTAATGGAAGAATTATGTTTCAAACAAACAATAACATTTTGCAAAGACCTCTTACGAAATTACATACTAATATTCTGCCGACTCAAAAAAGTTGGAAGATATAATACAAGAATTTGTTCAAGGTATGGCTCGAGTATAGGGATTGTTTTGGTGGATCTGATGCGACTGAGTGCACCAGAAAAGGTTCGAACTTAACTGATTCTTATTAAAAGATTGTGTCAGTCTAATCAAACGAAATTTTGGTATTCATCAAACTCATTTCAGAAGATGTATCCCGCAACGATAAACCGCATGGAATGCACCTTGTACGCTACGCAAGGATTGTCAAAGAAATGATCAGTCTTCGACATCTCGGCTATTCAAGACGCGCCGCACATTCATTTGCTGTGTCTTGGTATCTAATATATATTTAAATATATACGCTTATCTTTAAACGCGTCAATTTGGACCTTTCAGGATAACTGCAAGGTCAGAAATGTTCGTATTTTTTAACCAACTGCCGCCAGACATAAAGAATGATACAGTTGGTTCAATGCCAGTATATAGCTTTACATCCTAAATTTCAGAATTTATCAATTCAACTGAGCGAAATCTATGAATCTAATGACATAGAATTTAGATCATGCGCTATCATGGAGATCATGGAGAATTTATCATTTTATAACAAAGTGTTAATACCACAATCAAAAAAAACTTACAATGCACATTCCAGAAGAAGCCTGCGATGCCTTGCAAATTCGATCTTGATAAAATAAATGGAATGACGCGACCAACAATAATGAAAGTGTTAAAATTAATGAAGGAGAAGATTGAAAAAGAACTTAAGGTGAGCGCAAATTATTCTCGACCACAACTATTCCTGACATTTGATCATTCCATATAAAATCTGAATTTGTGCATTTTACAGATGCCCGAAGCAATACTACAGTTCGCTTTGCTTCTTGGAGAGAATCGACTCTTGGAGGACCGCATTAACCTTTTCCGAAATCTCATCAAAATAACAGACAAGGACCACTTTCTTGGTGTAACTTACGGGATTCTCAACGGGTGAAAAACTTTTTCCTTTTTGGGCATTATTCAAAAATATTTAAGGAATGCCAATATTCCAATCCCCGCCAACGCACGCCACAGTGGGTGAGAAATATTATAATAATGAAAAAAGTATGCCATTCCGAATATCCGACCACCACTAACGGTCGTGAATAATATCAGGATTCCCTATTCCGAACGAGTAACGATATTTTTGTATCATTCGTCGCTCGAACGTTCAATATTTTTGAGCATTGCGATCGAGCGACGAATGAGGTACCTTCATCGAGGTGATAAGGCCATAACAACATAATATTATATATCTAGAGACCGCAGGCTCCGCCCACTTTGAGGGGAAAGGAATCGCACCAAAACCTGCGCGAAGAGTGCACAAATCGAATACGCAACCAAATTAAACAATCTAAAGTGCTTTCGATAGCTATCAGCCATCTTCACAAGAATCCCAAGGTGCATCATGATCGGGCTACGATAAGTTGGTTAAAATCGATAAGTAAGGTTGGAAAAACAGCGTTTAGGGGGGTTCTAGTGTTCCGATCCTGATGCACCTTGACAAAGTGATTAATATTTTAGGAATTTTAGGGCAAAAATTAGAATTTTAGCAATTTTCCTGATTTTGTGCACTCTCCTCGAAGATGAGCGAGGAGAGGCGAGCGAGAAGGCGGGGGGTGGGAGAGAGACACACGCAAATTAGGTTCCGCCCCCTTCCCTCTCGACCCGTCTTTCTCCCCTCTCCCCCAGTGCGTTTCGAGCGTGCTTTTCGAGCTCTAGCGCAGCTCAGCGTCGAGATATTAACAAACGGCAAAAAGTATGTTGTAATTGGGACCACGAGGGACAGTTTGAACACTCTTTCGACCCCATTGTGATAAATCGGCTATCTACCTTGTGGTCCCTAAATATATCTAAACACTTAATAAAATATGATTTTCAGTCTACGCTTCACTTCCAACCTCATGATTATCAACGACGTTCTATCAATAGCCCCGGAGGCTTATAATACAGTAGGAGATGAAGTTGTACAAAGCGCCATTGCTCCATTCCTTAGGAGTAAGTTTGTTGATGGATAGCTATTATTTATATTTTTTATTACTGATTATTCGCAATTGTTTTGCCCTAACAATGATGTGTACACTCCTTGAATTGTGGTGGCAAAATTATGTTTCAAAAGCCAAATGTTGTTGTCTCTCCTCTGCGCATTATCTCTCGCCCGACTGTGAATCGAGAGAGCATGGCGAAATGAGAGAGTCACAACAGTGTTCCAAAATGTGTTACCGTTCAATTTTTACATGCGATGGCGGACTGATACGATCTTCTTATTGTTATCTCACAAGTTTCTAAGCGTTCTGCTTTGTCCCAATGAGCATAGCGGGCAATTAATATATTCGTATGCAGTTATAACATGTAATATTTTTCCAGATGAACAGCAAAAGAAGGATATACATGAGAGACTGTTCGATCTTTTTCCTGACGTCGACGTGTCGTACATTCGTTCGGTAAACGCCATGCTGTAAGTTTTATCTATAAATATTTATCGATGGCTCCTCACACAAATGCTGATCCGAATATTGGAACATCCGCACACGGCACGGCGTACAGAAACTTCAATTTTTAGGTAAATATTTTCTTGTTTCAGAACAAGAACTTACGGACGTAGGGCCGAATATTCAACACCTTTCTACGTGGACATCAAGAACATTATCATCTACCGGAAACGTCGTCTGGAAATCATGAGCAAGAATGCAACCGACTTTGAACTTAGCTCTCTTCGGCGCGCAATTGCTGTATTTGAATTGCACGCAGAAAGTTTTTCTATTCCTATGAATAATATGTTTTTTTTGACATTTTTTGACATTTAAAACAACTTTATCAGCTGATTCAAAGTGTGTTATGCAGCTGGGTTGCCATGAATACTCTCCATTGAGCTCGATCGTGTCTTGCGATTTGCATGTATTGGTGTCCAGCCGCTTTAACGAAATCATCTCGCCATCTCTTTTGTGGACGTCCTTGCTTTCTTGTGCCATCGGGGCTGCAATTGAGCACATTCAGCGTCAAACGGTTGTGAGGCGCTCGAGAGATCTTTTCAACCCACATCCACTTCCTTCTTTCCGCCTCCCGAACAACGTCTTTGAATTTTGTGATACTACGAACCCGCTCATTACTCACTCGGTCCAGAATAGAGATCCCGATAATTTTACGTTCCAATCTACGCTGGGCAACTGAGAGTATTGATTTTTCTAGTTTACTGAGGTACCACGTTTCAGAGCCATAAAGGGCCATAAGCCAGAGCCATAATATGTTTACAAGTCAGAAAGATTACTAAATGCGCATCCGCAAGCGTGAATGCGTTCCACCTAACTACTTGATACATTCAGCCTAATTTCCAGCGAAAACGGAGCGAAAAATAGTTTTGTAAACAAGTATTTCGTCATATTGCATAGTGATGACGAAATTGATTATCGATTTTTTTGAAAATTTTAATTACGAGAAGTTTGATGCCAAACACGATAGATTTGGTTGAGTTTCCGACGAAAACGGCGCAAAAAACGGTATATTGCATCATCATTACGCAATATTGCATAGTGATGACGAAATTGGTTATCGATTTTTTGAAAATTTTGATCACGAGCAGTTTACTGTCACGCACAACCGATTTGGTTGAGTTTCCGGCGCGAACGGTGTAAAAAACGGATTATTGCATAATGATGACGAAATCAATTATCGATTTTTTTTTGAAAATTTTTTTCATTGGAAGTCTGATAGTAAAGGTCCGAGGGCTGTAGGATGAAATTAGAGCGAGTTCTGAGCACAAAAAAATTTGGGCGTGACAGACAAACATACAAACAGACAGACGGACAGACAGACAAAAATTTTTTATATTCTTTAGTAATGCAATACATTCAGGCCGTTGGTGGAACAGAGCTCAATCCGGGCTCTATTCTAAGGCACGAAAAAATCGCGAAATTATATGAGTCTATCTCGAAAACCTCAGTTCTGAGGAAGACAGACCTTCTGCGTTCTACGATCGCCGTTCGTCAGTTTGCTGAATCTTTGGTGCATTACGACAGATTTTTTGAAGGAAGTGAGCGGTATTCATTATTTTAATTAATTAATGTATTTTAAAACAATAAATTTCACTTGTGAATAAGTACGCCGATGATATAATGATTTATATATTTAAGTTGCAGAGAAAAATGAAGAACTGGTGACTGCTGTGAAAGATGTCCGTCACAGAATGCTCGCCCGAACGCGCAATTCGCAAGCAAAGAAATCTTGTTAGTTGGCTTGCGCCACTTATTTAAGCAAGCAACTATACTTACAGCCAAAGCATCGCAATACAAGCTAGTGCTAGATAGTGATGGCGGAGCTGCACTTCGTGATTTAGAAGAGAGAGCAGCTCTATTATGTTCGAAAGTTAACTCATTCTGTTCAGCAAAATTTGAAAGACTTTCATTCGTTTTTCATGAAGAGCAGGTAATGTAATCCAACCAATTCCACTAAATTATCGGTTCGACTCTATTGCAATGAACAATAATTAGTTGCTTCCTTATCCTTTGTCTAACCACCGTCTTTGAATAGCATTGGCCCTGCACTATTTACTACACTAGTTCGTTAACAATATCAAATGGTCCAATTCCTTTCAACAAATCTTTTCAGGTGAAGAATGTACTCACAACTGTGTTCAAAAGTGACAATGTAAACAATATTGAAATTTTTGGGAAAAGAATATTTAAAGAGCTGTCAATTGACGAATACGATCGACTTCGAAGAGTTTTCGACGAAGTATGTCTTTGTTTTTTCTCACGTTTTTGAAAAGTAATATTTATTTTAATATATCAGGCTACTCTCGATGTCATCGACGCAAGTGCTTCACTATTCAAGAATGCCAAAATCTCTCCCTATGTTGCCACGCCGAATGATTTCGCTTCTGTAATTGAATTGCGAAAAATGAAAATAACAACTGCTGAGGATATTCAAGCAAAAATAACCGAGGTATGTTTCAAATGACATTTAAAATATGCGATTAATCTTAGATTTCGACCAGTAGAAGACACATCAATTTTTTGTAACCACTTTTTTGCAGATCGATGGGACCCCTTCAAATGGCCGATGGAAATCCGTGTTAAGTATGACCTATCACTACTTCAAACACGAAGCCGAGTTCAGAGAGGAAGATATTAGGTGTACGCCAAATGACTTCTTCGGAAAGCACGTGGATATTCTGTTTCGCAGGCAAAACAAATTCCATGTATTTTATATCTGCCAAATGTGCTTACTAAAAATAACGATTTAGGCAAAACTCTTCACTCAATCAGGCAAAGAAAGAGAATTTTATTATTGCGTGCAGAAACAATTCACACATGTTGGATTCTCGACTAACGGGCTGGTAAACTCCCATTTCAGGATCATGAGGTGACTACATTTATGTAGCTTGAAACTCATGGTGATTGATTCAGATCGAGTGCTGACTCTAAAACCACCAAAATGGCCACTGAAAAAGCGCGTCCCCACTCGTCTACTTTGACGCCGCGGGATGTCCGTAAGACTCCACCTGTTGCATCGTAATTTGTATGGTATATCACGATCGAATTTGACATAGCGATGGGTGATCGTAAAAACGGTGGTCCTATCGATGTAGTCGAATCGGTTGGAGATTGTTCTTTTTTTGTTCGAAAAGTTATGTAACTATTTATTGTTGCACAATTAAAGTTATAAATCATAGTATCAATCATCAATATGATTTGAAAGGTGAATGAATCTTCGGCATCAGCAAATTAAGACAGGGAGCAAGTCTTGCCCTGCTCCGACGATGCATCAGTGGATGTGCCGCTGGTCCTGCAATGTAATCATTATTTAGTCTCTAGATCCCACCATGCATCAGATCATGCTTGCCCAGAATTCTCCATCGATATCATTCTTCCAACGCTGAACAATCATGTAAGTGCTGTATCATGCGACGCGCTGCGTCAATATCGATCGGGTATCATACATTTACTAATTAAAAATCGGCACACGCCTCATGGAAGGGGTTCCGAGTTATCATCGCTAGTTATTGTGAATGGGTATATAATTATGATGACAAGTCAGCAAGTACCGAGTTACTTATCTTCGATAATCATTGGGGTATATCAAGTGGTGCTTATAAGGTCAGCAAGTGCCGAATTTCTATCTCAAATCATTATCGGAATATCAAGTGGTGATTATTAGAAAATTGTGATGTAGGATCATGCCACCAACTTCTTCGTGATTCTCTCGACGATGGTGTGGAGATGCTCGTCGTTGACTTCAAACTCAGGTAGGATGAAGCGTGTCTGGAAATGCGTTGATTACGAAAAAAAAAATTTTCTTTTGATTGGTGATTCCTAAGCATAAACACTAGGTATGCTTCGAACTGAATCTCTCATATCGACAAGCTTTTGTTTATTTAATATCGCATGGGTTTCACCTGATACTCAGAAGTGAACTGCTCGAGAAGCCTCTTCGTGAAGCCCTTGACAACGCCCTCCGAGGTCTGTTGGTCGGCCTGGAACGCAAACTAGTCAATGACTTCCGTGTCCAGTTATAATAGCTCTCATCTGCTGTCCTAATATCATATATGCTACTTGCAAGTATCAAATCGGAAAAATTCGTTATAATTCATCATTCGCTCACCGCTCTCTTGTACGTCTGGACATAGGTGAAGTGGCAGCGAACACGCTCGCAGATAGCAGCGAGGATCCAGGGAGCGTGCAGGTTGTTTCTGGAAGAGAAAGAGGCGTTAACGTCATTTGGCGTGACGATATTGGAAATGTAATATTGACCTTATGAGTTGTTTGATATATCTACATCAATCTATACTTTAGAAGGACTCACCCAACGTTCTCCCGGAGTCTCGCCGGCTTGGGCTCCTGGTCGAAGTAGGCGGGGTCATCGTCTGAAGAATATTCAATTAGATCGGAGGCTTGTCCTCAAAATCCCCTAGGCTCTCTTAAGTGGAGAATAAAAGAAAAGTTGCATCCATATGTAATGCGATTTTGTAGTCATCATGTGACAACCACGCCTGGTGGGGTACACGAGTATGACCCGGTGCGGCCACTAGTTGATGAATAATCCGTTTTAAATTTTGCGAACTCACTTCTGTCACCGACAAAGACAATGTGGGACGGCGCCACGCTGAAGATCTCATCCTTCACAGTGTCGATCGGATCCTCGCCGGGCTTGGATGCGCCCAGAAAGACGGGAATGTTCTGAAAATGGGACTTGATCAGTGGTATTCGTCACCACGTCCTCTCCTCTTCCACTAGTCAAACCAAAATAGAAGAAAAAAAATAAACGCGTTTGCCTAACTTGTGTTTCACGCAGTTTTCTTTTTGTCACGCTCATCGATACAATCGCATCTCGGCGGCCTCTTGTGAAACATCAAAATCAACCGACCTTGCTCTCCAGTGCCATGAGCAGCTTCTTTCCCGTGGATTGGCCCGCGCTGAACAGCAAAACTTTCGTGAAGGAGTGGCCCTTGCCGGGAGCGGCGGAAGCTGCTTCCACTTCGGTCTTGAGAACCTAAAAGTTGTGTTTTTATGTGAAATACGTAACAACGAGCGCTTAAGAACCAAGTATGTAATGGATTAGTGTTGATATAGGTATGTGCGTGCTAAAATATCATCACTATCACTAACCTCGCACAGGTTCTTCTCCTCGGGCGCCCAGCCCAGCTCCTTCTGTGCGCGCTCGATTGGGAAGGCCGATGGGTTGGTGGAGGCAATCGTGCAAGTGGAGCCGGTCTTGATCTGATGAGGAATGTGTCTAATATGACTCATCATCAACAATCAACTTGGATTTGCAATCCATTACCCGTCTCTCCCAAAAGGAAACATAAATTATCCGTCTCTATCATCTGATCATTCAACACTCCGGCTTCACTAATATCTCATACTACCTTCTCAATGCACTCCTTCACAGCATTTTGCGTCACTGCCGCCTCTCCTCCAATGTTGTAGATCTCCGGAGCGACGCCCTTGTTGAGCACGGCGAGGATTCCTGAATGTTAACGAACTTAACCATTTCTCGAAATAAAATTACTGTTCACTGTTCGGCATCATTGCCTTCTATCTCTCATTTCTTTGTTCGTTTTATCTAAAAGACGTACCTCTCGTCGCATCACCAATTGAGATCGCGCTGAACGCCTCATCCGTCTGAACAGTAGCATCAGAGAAGGCCGCATTCAGTCCGCGGGAGAGGTCGTGCCCGAGGATGCCTGAGTATTTTTTTTCGAATAGATAGTGAGACGACTAATGATGGTGATTTGGCCATAGCGTAATGTAGAAAGTTTGAAACATATTCCGCCGAACAATTACCCTCAAATGGCGCGTTTACATTCTCAAATGGGAGATCTAGTGTTTGCAATAACCTTCGCTGAGTCTCGCCACCACCAGCGGCAGTCGGTAGGAGATCACGTAGGAGTGCAGCATTGACTCGACGGCCATTGCATTGGCGGCCACGAGGGTGTTGGGCAGGGGAGGGGTGAGCTCGGAGAGGGGGCGGGTGGCGGAGGGCTGCAAGCATTTGAAACTCGAATAGATAGTTTACTAGAATTGGACGCCCTAGATCCCGTGGGTGGGTGTTTCGGTAAATGATTTTGAATTGAGTTTCACTAGCTCTACGAATGGCTTTAATGGGATTGAATTCCGATTAGTATTGCACCATGCGAAATGAAAATTTCCTAAATTTTTCGCGGTTTCTTCCCATCGAATAATGAGAGGTTATTATCATCAGTATATTGAAATGACCGACCTCTCTCGACACGAGCACGAATCGAGGCTTGCCGCCATAGTGACGCACTGCGTCGAGGACATGCGTGAAGCCAACCACGGCGGCTGAAATTAACGATATTTCCCTCATTGAACAATCTGATTCAATGAAAAAAATGTGTGTCTAACTGCCTGATTCGACAGGCGATTGAAGTGTTCATTGACGAATACCAGACAAGAGAAAATACTCCAACTCACTTCTCGCAACGGCGATGGGTGAAGTTTCCTTAGGCGTGGATAGAGAAGCGAGGTCTACGACGTGGGTGACCTGAAATTACCATCAGTAATATTTGCAGTTCAAAAATTAGTCATAGTCAAAAATTCAAAAAAGTAAATAGTCAAAAAGCTGAATCTTTTTTTTTCTAAACAGGCTAAGGATTGTGATTTTCAACGCCACGTTTGCATGCTCTACCTTATTATCATCAAGCGTCTTCTGCAGTAGCTTCTCGTTGAAGGTGGAGCCGACGACGACGGAGACACGAGCGTCGTCGAGGACGGGAGAGGTGGAGAAGGTGGTGCCGCCTGAAATTTAGAATCAAAATCTTAATCAGTAATCAGCCTGGAATTTAGAATCAAAATTGTAATCAGTAATCAGTAATCTTAAAAAAAAAATGGAAAAAGTCTTTGAAATATTCTCAAATCGAATTATTCGTGATGAGTTTCACCGCACTCTTGAATACGTCGTGCAACTATTTCGCATAATGAATTCTCATCTCTTGTTACAAAAAAAATTGAGTGACCCGACAAATCATCGTAGATTACGACGTTCTTCGTCTCTGCTGACTGCAGAAGCTGAGGGATGACTCCACGAAGAGAGATGGGCGAGAGACCACCGATGATCAGGTAGGACATTTCTTGAATAATGATAATTAGTTGGGAATTGTTTTATTAAGTTTAAATTAGCACGGAAGTCTAGGACAATATTAAAATTCTTAATGAAATGATTCTGTATTTGCAGTGAGGATTAGAAAAATAATGAGGTCGTGCGTTTCGCTACCAGTTATCTTATTTGGATATGTTTCACAAGCCGAACATAATCAATGTTATCGAGAGGAGATGATTGATGTTGCATCTGTTGATTTAATAAAAATATTGAAGAACAAGCAGGCAATGCGATAGTGATTGGGATATTATTAATTAGCAAGATGATAATTAGGTGATTATGCTTCTGAGAATGATCGTACCTGCTTCACAAGATTTTCTGACTAAAGGTAAAGATTGTAACTAGTTGATTCGAGCGGTTCAATGGAAAGAAAATCTATTGAAAAGTAAGCGCAAAGCGATCAGAGCGTGCTCAGAACAGAGAAAGAGAGAAAATCTAGAACACGAAAAGGGATAGAGATCTCACTGATTCAATGAAACGTGGAAGGGGTGAAAGTGGGGTGGCCGAGAATTCTACGGAGATTTTAGAGCGATAACTGAAGAATCTCAGCAAAATAGCAATCCTAAATACCTATCTAAGGTTTATTCGAGCACAGAGACTTTTTGGAATGAACAGCATTCATGGAACTACGTTGGAAGTGACCCTTTAGTACCCTCTCTGACCTTACCCTTACTTTGATCTAATCGGAACGAGAGAGGAATGGGGAGATGGGAGGATCAAGATATGGGGAGGGGTCGAGAACGAATGAGATGGGATGGGATAGGAAGGGCTGGCCACTTTCTATTTCCTTGAATGATTCAACTCTCTCGTTTACTTGAACTATCTCGTCGGCCAGACAGAGAGAAATAGTGTATGAAATCAGAGACACCGACCATCACTTTATATTTCAGTTCTTCTGGTATACTAGAGAACCAGAGCAGTGAAGAGATTCCCATTTTGAGAAAGTAATGAGGTAATTGTGTTGAAAAATAATGACATCTAATGAAAAGTAAGTGGCACTGTCTACGAAGAGAGGAAGTGCCAAATGTGATCATTTGGCGTTAGGTCGACTGCGAAATATTTCACAATATGTTCTCTGACATTACAGTTGTATCTTCAAAGTGGATATTGACAATCGAGAGTTGGTATATCATTAAAATACGTAAACTTCCGGCTCAAGTTCTATTTGCATAAGATTTGGTACAGTTCTACCAATTTCATTAATCATGATGCCGATGTTTTCAATTCCAGTATGATGCAGAGGTCAAAAACAAAAATGAATCAGCCCCGAGTCTGCACAAAATCAACTGGTTCGGCCTTATTTGAATATCAGCACTTCGCATGTGCGAAGTGATTTTTTTTGATTGATCTCAAAGTTATAATAGATCAAACAGCCAGCTTGAATTGTCACGCATTTTTTTCGTGCAGCGTAGCTTATTTGCATATTTTTCATTGATTCCAGTCGAATATTTTTCATTGATTCCAGTCGAATACTGGCTGGCATCGTCAGCGGACTTTTTAATTACGATCTGCACCAGACTGATTATGCGTGTTTTCAATGTGATGTCATGTCAGAAGGGGAACAAATTTGATCTGCCGCATGACAGCATTTGAATATTTGTAATATCGACTGTTGGAGTGAAATATTTTTTGATCGGAATGGTACGTCTCTCAAGCAAAATCCTACATCAACATTGTGTTCGACGGAGTCAGAAAAAAAACAGCACCGATCTCCGCACCAAAACAAATGACAGCATTTCAATAAATGCACACTGGCTTATCCGAATTTGAACTATTTGTTTGATAGAGAGCATCACACTTGTTTGAAATCACACATCATAATCAAGTTTATTTTCTGTGTTCATTCCGTGTAGTCAGAGGAACGAATCATTACCGATTTCCGCACCCAATCCCATGACAGCATTTGAATATCTGCACTCATGCACTCGTTGTTTGATCATGGGGGATAACATTACGGCATAAAGCAGAGATCGAACTCACAGTCAAACCACGCGAACATCGCAACACCGACTTTCCCTGGCCATAACTCGACTCATCCCGATCGAACTAAAATTTATCTGGGTAAAGGTGGATGTTGTCGCCGTTATGGATTCCGAGTCTCAATGCTCGAGTCGTGCTGAATTCGCCTTTTCATCGACAAAACCGTCGGGAGAATCGAAATGTGATCGTAAACCAGTCTCACTTGACTGAGGTTTAGTCTGTAATCCGTAATCGAGGTCTGTGAGCGATTAGGTGGCACTCTATTGGAACAACTTTCATGAGCAAAGTTCACAGTTGTTACAGGTGTCAAATAGCTTCTATTTTTTAGATGCCAAACTACTATTAATATAGTTCATGGTTATATTGTGTTCGAAATGATTATTAATCGTTGCGAAATTCCAAACTGCAACCATTCGGCCGCTACTCGGAATCAGCTCTGGCCCAGCGCGCCTCTCGTGCGATTATTCAAATTAGTCTATAGCTCCCTCACAATGAGTGCTCTTACTATTACTTCTACTTCCAATCACAAATAGTGGCCAGTATTTTCTCTGGTGGTGAACTATACATCGCGTGATGGGATTCGGTTCAGTGGGCTTCTTGATCTATGACCGCCGCGCGTCTAGGGCTATAAAACTTGGCTTGAAAAGGATGGTTTGAATCCGATTAGCGGGTGGGGAGTTGATATAGATGCAGTCGGTAGGGGAGAAGTGGTATGGTTCTCCACCCTCAAACGCGTGTATGCATTCCGCTTTCTGTCAGTATTATTGTTTATATTGCATTGAGCGTAGACTGAATAGGTCTAAGAAGCATAATGTAACGGGTTATTCGCGATAAGTTTCAAAAATAAATATAATTGAGAATTTGAGTCCTTTAGTGATACTGATGATACTCGTAGTACCCTCAGAACTAAATTGTGTGCGAGAATCATTTGAGCCCATCTTTAGAATGTTTTCATGCTAATTGCGCCTAATCTCACAGTTCACGCGCTATTTGGGGGAATGTTTTCAAAAGTTCAGAAATCTTAGTCTCTGCAAGTCGGTCACTTTCTCAATCCTCAAAGTTGTTGCCACTTTCGCTCTTGTACATTCGGCGAGGCTAATGGTGCATGCAGTATTTCTCGTGTGTTGACCATTCCGAGTGGCAGATTTATCGCCAATTCTTTGCATAATTACCAACTTTTTTTGTTTTTTTCCGTTGTTCAATCTGCTATGGTCAGGATTTTGTTGGGTTTTCATATTAAGGCTCATTTGACGCTGTTTTTTATTAGGAGCATTTGGATCGATAGGAACCGTGAACTTTGATTTCCTCAGTTCCCTGATCGGCGTTTTGCATCTCAATTCACTAGGGACACGAAAGCGACCAACTACTTTGCTTATCCGCCCCCTTTATTGATTTATCGGGTAGTCGTCGATGAGTACTACACGATGGTATTATCTGGATAAGTTTTGCCTAACACTTTGAAAATGAGGAAAGTGCTGTCTTGACAGTCCACCACTACTTTCTTTCACTAGGGTCACGAAAGGGACCAACTCCTCCTGTTAATCCGGCCATTGAGACTCTCGCTCAACACTTTTGCTCTAGTGTGTCTTTTCTCTTCCTCGCTGAGGAGTATTACCTATCGACTGTTCGATTTTACGTATCCTTTTTCGGCGTTACTTCGACAACTTTTAATTTTTATCGAATCTCCATTGAATCTCTATGCCATTGGTATTGCTACTGATGTTTCAAGCGCCTCTATCCGGGTCTCCGCTTTCATAATCCGAATGAAATCGATCCAACCTTTCATTGGTCATGCGCCTTTCGCTGTAATTTATGCACCCGTTCTCCCGACGATTTCTCACTTTTCCCACTCTTATTGAAACTCGCCGTGTGGTGAACCCCGCTCTTCAAATTCTCTTCATTCGCTCTTCAACGGATCATTTGATTCCTACCAGTCTCCCTCAATTCCCCCAGTCTCCAGTATCCATTGATTCCAATAGCCAACCGTATACAGTTTATTGCATTACTCAAGAAGTAAGAAATCGTCTCATAATTTTGTACTGTCTTAGAGTTTCGAGAGAGCATGCGAAGTGAAGATACGGCGACCCTTATTTCTAATTTTCCAGAATAAGAAGATGGAGGACGAAATGATCGATATCTTCATCGTCCTCGGCTGCCTGACAGTCGGCGTCTTCGGAGGGATTGTACTCATTCTCAAGGTGAAACATATTTTCCTTTCAGGTCACTCCTATCATTCGCAGCATGCGTATCATGGGAAAACCGTGGAAGTGGAATATTTCCATAGCATTTTTGAATTTTGAATTTGTTTAGAATTACTGCTGAAATATGATCATAAGATTAATTTTCAGTACTCCAACACGATCCGCATGTGCACCTGCGGTTGCTGTCAACCGAAAAAGGAAGATGTAAGTATTTTAATAAATTAAAATGGATTCTTCCTAAAAACTGACTTCTAAAAACGGTGGATTAGAGAGTGTCTTCTAGTTTTCAATTGCAGTAGTCAGCCATGAGCAGCTCGCAAAGCAAACTTGATCCAACCGCATGTGCAGATTTCAAAAGTCAGCTCCGAAACGACCGCGCAAATCCTTTTCATCCTCTTGCAATATGATGATGATCTTTCAAAATCTCTCTCCAACAATTTGATCGCTCTTTTCGTTGAAAGTGATTCCGAAAAATCGTTGACATTTTCTACTCGGGAAATGCGCCGGGGAGAATTAGGTGATGACGTGTGTTCGAGTTCCGACAGGATACAGTTTTGCTTACATTATGTTAGTAAAAGATTCTTCAACAAAATTAACCTTTTACTATAACATTTTTAGCAAAAACACAAGGTGTTTGTTGGGGAAAAGCATGTAGGTATACTTCACACACGCTATAATTGTTGACCAGGAGTTTGGACGATTAGGTGACGTGTGATTGTTCCGCCACCAAACATTCAGTGATGCTACCACATGATTGAAATTCAGGACGTATGATCAACTATTCAATTCTTTACTTCCTTTTTACCGTCCATTCAAATAAATTCCAAAATAATATTTTCTCGGGAACCGTGATCATGCTGTCTAGATAATACAAGAACCAAAACATTCTTGATTAAAAAAAAGTTCGTGTCTGGCATCCAAATCAAATGTGTAGAACAGATTCGGGTACACCTTCCATTTCTAATTCGGCTCAGATTTCGGTGTCTTGACCGTGATGGTGCAGAAAAAGTCCTCAATCAGCACATGTCTTGAGGTTATTGTGACTTACACAGCCAAATGTGGTGCGGATCCAAGTACTGCTATGACCATGATGTCAGATCGTGGTCATTTCTATCCACTTGACGTGATCTCACTTTCACCCAACCGAAGGGCCATGCTAAATCCGCTTAGCGCAACGGTTCTTCGTTTTGTACCCAACTCGTCTGCTGCGTCATTTTTGACTGGAACACATCATTCTAAAAATAACAGTAGTTTTAATCGCATGATCGTTTGGTTTCGCTGCGTACGTCAGCGCGTGATCGCTGAATCGGAATTGATTTCTCACTGGGCTTGAAAATATAATACATATATCATTTCTCAACAACAATCAGTGCGCGGCGCTCCTCTCGAAGAGAACTTTATCAATTTACAATCTCACGTCACAGATCTGAGCTTACTTCATGTTCCAGTCCGAATGGCCTAATGAACACCGCTTTCAGTCAGTCACCACCTCCCCGCCACCCAAAAGAATGACGATCAAGATCGCTCGACCGCCCTCAAAAATAACGCCAGTACAGCGACCCGGACACCTCGCGCTGGCCAGGTAATTTGAAAAAAAATTATCGGAGCACACCACTTTCCACTTGCCAATTCTAAAATGTGTCTGTAATTGTGAAAGCAATGAGGATTACTCGGAAATTGGGAGTCGTAAATTATTTTTTTTATAGAAGGGAAATATTAATAGTTAAAGAATGCTTCTTTCAGGATCAAGTCGGCGCCCGTTCCCGAGATCGTCCATAGTCCCTGTGCAGACCGGCCGGACGGCTCATGCTTCTCGTCGGTGAGTATTAGCTAATTTAACATTGATGCGAAAATTTTTTTTCACAGTTCAACATCACGAAACTTCATTCTAGAGCAAACTCTGAAACATAATCGAACGTGGATATAACGCAATATAAACATGTACCCCCTGTGAATACGTATATTTTTTGTTAAACGAAAATATTTATAAATTTTTTTTTCAGGACATTGAATCCGGTCTGCACCGTCAAGCTGTCTTCATCCTTGCAACAGCGGGCAAGACTTACAAGGTGACTGGTGTTTGCGAAATTGCATCCAATTCATTTCAATGAAATTGCATCCAATTCATTTCAATGAAAATTATCAAGAGAATGTTTTTTGTTGTCGTTTTCTAGGGATTTTCTCAGTTGTATTTTCGGTCAAATAAATAAAGTTTGATTTTCAGGCCGCGGATGCGCACTCTGTTCTCTCAGCACAGCACTCTAGCTCCACTCAGTCATCCTACCTACCGCACCAGCTGAATCCTTTGCCCAAAAGGAGAGGATCTATGTAAAGAGTGGAAATCAGAGTGACATCACCCTGACCGCCCTACAGTCGGCGAGGGTTTTCTAGTCGAATATTTTCTGAGGTCACTACTCGTTCTGATACTGACAAACCCATTGAATCTTCTTCTTGTCTAACGCCTGAAACACAACCAATCCCTCGTGCAAAAACCGTTCAATTGTGCATTCACGGTGCTTTTTCTTCTCTTTTTCGAATTTCTTATTGTCGTTTTCGGTCGTCTCTATTGTATGTTATTGTACAATTGTGTAGCTTTATCAGCTTGGAACGGGTTTGACTGAAATTTCCAAACGCGATTCTGGCTCGAGAAGCATCTTCCCGCATTATTGTGTACATATTCTGTGATAAATATTTTTAATTTAAAAAATAGCGGAGCTTTTTTTCGTTCCACTCATCAACTTGCGCAAACTTTCGCCGTTTATCCGAGTAGTCAACCTGCGTCACTCTCGTACTCGATAATTCCCCCTCTCTCTCCATTTCTCTCTCGCCCCACTCTCCCGTATCGGATAATGACAGCCGGCGAGGACGTTTACGAGGTATTTTTGGCGCTTTTTACTTTCTTTTATTTCTTTAAGTGCCCTTGATCCACAATTATTGCCTTTGGTGCCAGTTCCACTGCACAAAAGGTCAAAAGTTCATCCATGAAGGCAAACAACAGGAAATTGCTCCAAGTTCCGCCTGAATTAATCCTTACTTTAGGGCTTTTTACTGTCATTCAAGTGTTCCCGATTCAATCATTCTCGATCCCTTACATTTTGAACACAAAAGTGATCGAAAATCGACTTGAAGTGGCATAAACGTGAATTTATGGTATTTTAAACCTGAATTTAACCTGTATTTAGCAATCGGCGTACCGCCCGATGTGCTTCTGGTCGGCATCAGATGTCGACGACTGGTTGAGGAAAAGGAGACCGAAATTGGCCCTCAAATACTCCCTATTCTTCCTGAAACACGGCATTTCGGGTGAACTTTCGCTATCTTTCCTCCTTTTCCTCTCTCTTTCACTCTCGCCGAGCGTATGTAAATAACGCGCCCGCTTTCACTGAGCGTTATTGACAGATTCTGTGAAGAATTTTGACCAAGTTCATTGCTTTTAGAGCCGTTTTTAAGTAAATTTTAAGCCAGCTGCGCGTTTTTAGGGCCGTTTAGAGGCATTTTGTGTTTAATTTTGTATAATTCCAGGCAGAGTCCTAATGGAGATGACGGACGCGGATCTTGTCGAGATCGGAGTGACAAGTCACGAGGAGAGGTTAGCGACAGTTGTTCATCTATGGTCATTTTGTGTATCAAAGGGCCACCATCGAGCACCCTGCGCGTAAAACAATTGATTTAGTGTGTGTAATAGATGCGCGCCTTTAATGACGGAATGACGGAAGGAAGGAATGATTTAATGAATCAGAATGATGGGGCGCCTTTAACAGCACTGCAAAAATATGATGTAATGTAATTTGAGAGGCAAACTGAAGCTTTTATTCTTATCAGTCGTAATTCGTATTGCTGATTCACTGATCCATACATCAATAACGCGCTGACCGCGATAAGAAGTCAGTGATAAGGCTCGCTCACTCACACTACATTACCAGGAGATTCCTTGATTTTGCTGCACGCTGAAACACAAGTGAAATATATTCACTCCAAACTAAAAATGTGAAACGGCCCTCGTTCGATTAGTAGACTGTAGTCATTGCCGGATTGGATTCGTAACCTTATATCCAGCACGAATCAATGATTCAGAATCCTTATGGCGCGCATTCCCTTAGTGACTGATTCATAGCCTAAAACCCATCAAAACCGTTATCCCTACGAGCCGATAAGAACAATAATTGAGCTTGAGTCATAAGCCAACTATTATGATTGTGAAAGGGGCGATGATTTTTTCAGAGAAATTGAATAAAATTTACAATTTTAATTTCAGGCAAGACCTGCTTCTCGAAATCCGCAAGGAAAAGCTGTACAGTGACATGGATGAATTGAAGCAATTATCGGATTAGAGACGTTTTTCGTAACGCGTTAACCCAAGCTTCAGTCATTCCTATGTATCGTAAAATATCCCGAAATAACCGTTTGCATCTAGTCTCCTTGCCCTATCTGGTCTTAGCCACCGTTTCTTATTGTTTCCTGTGAGATCTCCTCATTTTTCTTCCCGATGATTCAATTCTCGCTTTATCCATCAATTTGTACATAATAAGCACTAACTACGACCTATAAATGACTTGTTTTTACATGTTCAGTAAGTCTTTGGTCAATTTTGGACTAAATGTGAACGGGAACATCTTTTGCTTTCTGCTTTCCTGCTTCTTTGAATCCGTTTTCGGAATGATCGAAGGAGGAGCAGCTATTTGTTGACATCTGAAATTGGCGCAATCACTTGGGCCTTACAATGGTAAAGGTAAAGGTGTTTCCACGTCAAGCGCTTTTACAGACATAAGAAAACGCTATTTGGGACTCGCCGGTATGGTCAGCTGTTAGACGGACTACTTACCATGCTGTCAAATTCTTTATAGAATAGCCTTATCTGAAGGTATGTAAAACGAACGCGGTCGCGGTCTCGCGGTCTCCGTAAGAACGTCGGGATCCGGAGGGGAAGTGGCACAGTTGCTCAAAATGGTCTCCGGGGGTTCATACTTGGTGGTTAGACTCCCTAGGGGTGGGATACACTTTAGCCAAAATTTTGGTTGATCTTTGATCTTTGATCTCGAAAAATTTCATCTTCATTTTAACCCCTCATGTGATACACCATTCGATAGAGCATCAAAAGTTATGTAAAAACTCAAGTTTTTGTTATCTTAACTTTTTCGGTTTTCGAAAAAAACGATAAAATGTCGAATTTTCATGTTTTTATTTTTTTCAAAAATTATTTTCGCAATGTTCCAATGATTGCTACCCCCTGGAAATAAGATATTATATGTAAACTTACACAAGGATTCCAAAAAAGTTAATGTTGTAGCTTTCCGACATGCCCGGACATCACTTTTTTTCGAAAAACTAGCACGCAATTGTCGACGCAGGTTCGAATCCGCTTGCCAACATCAATCTTTTGCCAACTTTTATTTCTACCCAAATGATGTTTTTTCAACATAATTTCACTTTTGATATGTTTGTGTGTTATTTTAACAATCTTTTGACACTTTCCAGCCTCAGTCGTGATCATACCTCATATCGACTTTTTTCACATAAGGGTCCCCCCTTATGTGGAAATATGAGGATAGGGATCATGCCGAAAAATAATATCAGACCCGAAATAGTATAGGTTAGGGTAGGTAAGGGTGTAAAATAATGCATACGGATTCCTTCAGGAAAGATATTTGAGCCAAATTCGGCATGACCCCTATCCTCATATTTTCACATAAAGGGGGACCCTTATGTGAAAAAAGTCGATATGAGGTATGATCACGAAAGAGGCTGGAAAGTGTCAAAAGATTGTTAAAATAACACACAAACATATCAAAAGCCTTTTGATATGTTTGTGTGTTATTTTAACAATCTTTTGACACTTTCCAGCCTCTTTCGTGATCATACCTCATATCGACTTTTTTCACATAAGGGTCCCCCTTTATGTGAAAATATGAGGATAGGGGTCATGCCGAATTTGGCTCAAATATCTTTCCTGAAGGAATCCGTATGCATTATTTTACACCCTTACCTACCCTAACCTATACTATTTCGGGTCTGATATTATTTTTCGGCATGATCCCTATCCTCATATTTCCACATAAGGGGGGACCCTTATGTGAAAAAAGTCGATATGAGGTATGATCACGACTGAGGCTGGAAAGTGTCAAAAGATTGTTAAAATAACACACAAACATATCAAAAGCGAAATTATGTCGAAAAAAACATCATTTGGGTAGAAATAAAAGTTGGCAAAAGATTGATGTTGGCAAGCGGATTCGAACCTGCGTCGACAATTGCGTGCTAGTTTTTCGAAAAAAAGTGATGTCCGGGCATGTCGGAAAGCTACAACATTAACTTTTTTGGAATCCTTGTGTAAGTTTACATATAATATCTTATTTCCAGGGGGTAGCAATCATTGGAACATTGCGAAAATAATTTTTGAAAAAAATAAAAACATGAAAATTCGACATTTTATCGTTTTTTTCGAAAACCGAAAAAGTTAAGATAACAAAAACTTGGGTTTTTTATATAACTTTTGATGCTCTATCGAATGGTGTATCACATGAGGGGTTAAAATGAAGATGAAATTTTTCGAGATCAAAGATCAAAGATCTACTTTTGGCGCCAAAATTTTGGCTGAAGTGTATCACACCCCTAGGGAGTCTAACCACCAAGTATGAGCCCCCGGGATTTTGAGCAACTGTGCCACCCCCTCCGTCGTTCTTACGCAGACCGCGTTGTAAATTGTACAGGCAAAAAACTAAGCGTAAAAACCATAATACTCACTTTCCCCGCACACACTCCGCCTCGAAGCATACACGCGTGCCCTCGAAACCGGTGCAATTACCGCCCAGACGAATCTGCAAGAATTATTCTATTTTATTACCAATAATCTGCTTTCGCTCCGCTGGATAAATGTCATATTTTCAACAACAAAAACGCGTTAATTTCATTATCTCAAATCTGCATTTACCTTGCTCATACATGTCGGTTCGATAATCTGACCGATGTTTGAAAATATTGGATGTATAGTCTCTATTATACTAAGTGCTCTTTCGGCTTCTATCAACGGACAGACCTTTTTGTGTGGGCCAGAGAAGACCAAACTTTGAAAATCAAATGCCAACCTTGCTCATGCACGTCGGTTCGATGTTGTGGGTGACATCGCAGTGGAGGTACCTGCAGTGATAAAATTGCTTTGAGCCTTTGATCTCGTAATCCCCGTGTGCATGTCCAGCTTGATAATGCCTATGCAAAGAGCGCATTGAGAGCCTTTGATCTTGTTGTGTTTCATCACCTGCTCATAAATCAAATAAATGTGTCGTTAATAATCGCATGTTGATGTTGCTGTGCTGTAAACTTATTTGTATGGGGGCGGCCGAAATTTAAAGTTTAAAAACTGACTTCGATCCGCAATCCCTCTTGGTTATCTCACAGGTCGGTCTTGGCTCAAACTCATACATGTTGTCAGTGTAGGCGTTGGAAAGGCCTATAATTAGGGATATCAGGGTGAAGAATCCGTCTCCTCATTCCGCATACTCTCTCACCGGTCAGAGTGACGAGAGAGTACACGGAATGAAGAGACAGATTCTTCACCCTGACAGCCCTACCTATAATTAAATATTTTCTATATGTGATTTCAATTTTTTCAACTTAGATTTATAACAAATTTTATCGTTATTGACCAACCATCGATATTCCTTATTGGCGCGAGGAACGGCATGTACGAGTCCGCATTGTGCCAGGGCGGAAAGCACGTTTCATCAGTCTCGGTGTACTGCGTCTCGCGCTCGGTACGGTTCTAATATTTTTAGTACAAGGGGTAGGAAATGATATTTTCTGGAAAACAAGGGACGCTGAAGGTAAACTATAGCAAAGAATTAACCAACACCAGTACCTGAGCTCGCTGACGGAACAACTCGAAGATGTGGTCGATCATGGAATGGTGGTAGATGAAGATGACATCATTCGAGCTGCTCCATGATCTGTGAACGTTGATCTTTGATCTTTCGTATGAGGTCTCTTTTCTTAATTCTTTGATATTTTATCTATATTCATGGATAATTAATTAGAAAAAAGGCATAATTTTCGGACGCTGTGATCGACAAAATCAGATGCTATGTATGTTTCACAGCTAGTTTTATTTCACGTGTCAGGGAGTCGCTTCAATTGGTGCTGAGTCGTCGTGCGAAAAAAATTAAATTTCATCCAGGTCCCAATCCTCGATCTATGAAGTTGATGGTTTAATTTCCCACCCACCTGCCCATATCTCCCGATATGTAGAAGTGCACATAATCATGGGAGTACTCGAGATAGCGATCGTCCATAGAGTGCGTTTCGCACGTCTAAACAAGAACAATAATGTTAATTTTCGAAGATCTGCCCGCTTCAAAATTGAATTAATCATTAATCTATCCCTCTTCAAGCGGACATTTCACAATCCTAATCAAAATTAGTCGAAAAAAGGATTAGTGAGTTCTATATCCTATTCGTTTCCATATCAACACCATAAATTGCTCGTTTACCGATAACGGAAGAGTTGCCGCAAGCACTTTGTTCACATCATCTTGAGCGATCGTCCAGTCGATTCGGGCTGATAGTTCCGAGATTATAGATCAAAGATCAGAGATCAAAGTTCAAAGATCAACGATCAATTACCTGGCGTCAGGAACTCGCCTTCGGGGTCATTACCAAGCTTGCGCGTGATGTACGGCAGGCCCTGAAATTATATACCTTCTATATTTGCTAAGAGGCTACTCCCATTTGCAAAGTATAAAAACGTTCATGGTGAACTGTGCAGATTTTTTCTTACGATGCTATTAAAATGCCAATAGAAAAGGTACCCCCCACTGCATACCTCCATCGTAGTCCAATTCGCGTACGGCCCAGTGATCACATGCCCTTCGTCGTTCGTAGTGCCAAGGAACGCAGGAGTGAACATGATTGAGTCCTGAACCATCTCTTCATCGTCAAATACACGTCTATAATACGTCGTCATATTTAGAAACATATAGTGCAACTTTGACTAAAGGAGAAACGATGAGCCACCTTTGGCTCAGGCAGATGCGAATCCAGCGAGGTGTCCCAGTAGGGAATGCCCATCGTGTGCGGAGAGGGCTGATACTTGCGAACGGTCAGCTCGAATCTGATAATTGCGTACAGTCAGACTAATTTCTAAGTGTTCAAAAAGGAACGAACCTTTTCAACAACTCCCGATGCCAGATGGTAAAGGCCGGACCTGAGTGTACACCGGAGTACCTGAATCCATAAATAATACTTCTTGCTGATCAGCAGGATTGACTAGTATTGAGAACGGAAATGTCGAAATTACTCTTACTTGTGCACTCTCGACAACCGATTGTACGTGCCATCCCGTTTCATCTCGTTGAGAGCTTTCTGAATATCGTAATTATTGCAGTTCCATTCTACCAACCGCTCTTATCACTCAAGCGCGAGAAAATATTGTCTCAATTTGACGTAATCATGTGTAGCCATGTTGTGCCATTTCAGAAATGCCCTCTGTAGCATAATGATTGAGACCACACACTTCAGCGAACGCCCCTCGAAAATAGCGTTCCCCCATTTCTCCTTTCCTTGCCGCACTCTTGTAATGGTAACTGCGTCTGGGTAAATCAGGGAAGGTGATGCGCGAAAACAAAGGTCACTTGCCAGTACAACAACCATCTTGATTGTCATGGGCGCAATTTTCAATTTAAAAAAAAAACATCTCGTCAAAACGGAATTCTCTAGTAATTTGTGTGTGATGCGATGAGAAAGTGCGAAGAAGTACATCTTGTTATGTCAACAATGTCCAAGTATTCCATATTTATATAAAACAACCTCAACGGCCATCCTTTCCTCATCCGTCATCATCCGGATCTCCTTTCTGATAGCCGGTTTAAGAAGATGTCCGTCTCTCAGCCGACACGTGTTCTTCGACGGAAGTTGATCGAATGCGAGCGAGGAGTTGGCTGAAATATTTAAAATGAATTTATTATTTAAAATAATATCTTACATCCTCCGAAGAATTCGCAGACGCACGCGCGCGTTGTGCAGTGGAACGTTCGCTTTTCGAGCTAAATTTCATTTTTAAATGAAATTATTCAATATTTAGTGTTTACTGTATACTACAACGAGCCATTTGTTGTGAGTTCATCCTCATAGCAGGCGATTTCAACAAAGGTGACACCATCATCCTATTTTTGGAGTTTATGCCTATTTTCGATAATAAATAGGGTAATTTTACCTCAGTCCAATAAGGTTTATCCTCGGGGCCAAAATCGGGCACATTATGCTTGCCGAAGGATGATTGGTCTTTTTCTTCCGCTGGGATCTGCAGAAATATTCATCAAAAACGGTTCAATAAAATGAAATCCTAACCTTTGTGTGTCGGGAATGATGCACCCGGAACCATGGTTGCTCCACCGTCTCTATGTACTCCTTATTATTGAGAAAGTACGAAAATATGTCGTGGAAGGCTATGGAAACATCCATAAATAGCAGTAAAATGATGACCTTCACAAACCATTGCATACTGAAAAATTATGTTTACGGATGTGTTACGTCAGTGGAAAATCGCGCGCGAGATCACAACAGAGGCCAAAATAAGAACGGTCAGTAGAACACATATTTTCCCTATTGGACAGTCACCTCTAACGATAGAAATATTCGGCCAATAACGTCGCAAAAAATAGTAGGTTTCACTGATTGGAGGAAAACGTATTTGCAGAACACAATCACGCGTGAAATGAGACAATGGTCATTTCAGCACTATGAAAAAGCATCAGGATCATTCGTTGAGCGAGAGGACGCTCATGAGCAGAGAAAGAAATCGAAAGTAGTGCCGCCGAACTACTAGATACTACTAGAGAGTAATCACCCTCATCATGTAATGAGGTGGGGTTGTCTCGCGTGAGAAAGAGCGATAGTTCGGCCAGATTTTCCGGATAGTAAGTAGAAACAGCGCCGCCACCGCCCAATAGAATGAGGAGCAAAAAGTGCGCCGCGCAGGAGCACATTGTGCAATGTATTATGAAGAGAAAAGAGCCATTCAAAAATGAGGTTATTGATGCCGGAAGAGAGGGCACCACTCCCTGCTTCTTAATGAAATGGGCTTTAGCACTCATAATTCAGTTCGGAATATGCAGTTTTTATGGCGCATTTTGGGTTTTTTTTGTATTATGAGTCAGATGACACGAGAACAGCAAACCGTCATTGTCATTTCCACTGAAGTCACACTCGTGAAACTCATCCGATTTGAATCATGTGCACATTCGGAAATGCGAAAACGCAACTTCGTTCATTTTTTGCAGCAATAAGTCACCATGGAATGTTCAATTACACAGTCATAGGGGTTATCACATGGTTTTGCATTATTTGAGTCACATTTTATCGAGAAATATAAGAAAAACATTAGGAAAAATTTGGAATCTAGTTCTCCAGGTCGACTTCGGCTCCGAGTGAGGGCTCGACAGCGGTTGGAGATACGGTGGTGCTCGAGTCGTCTGCAAATATTGACGATTTATTCAATATTTTGCTATAAGGGTAAGGTTGTTACCGAAGGGAGCGAGGTAAGTGGATAAATTTGAGTGATTACGAAATCTTCCAACTATTAAATTTAAAATGACCATTCTTCTTATAGAAAGTTGGTGAAACTCATTCAATTCAATTTAGCATTTTCGAAAATTTGAGATAATAGTGCTCACCCTCATCCATATTCATGCCCTCGAAGAGACTGCGCATCTCCTCTGCGGTCATGCTGAAATTCTTTTATTTTATCATCATAAAACAAAAAAATATGTAAAAAATGTATGATGAAAGAGTGAATAGGAATTACAAGGGCCATGTTGATCCCCACTGTACCTACAAGGAGTATCAGCACGCGGTTGTTATTGTTTCTATTTTGTAAGAGTTGTCATGATTATATTTAGTATGCACGTTCATGGTTGCTCGTTCGAGAAATTACGCACAGTCTCTAAACGCCAATTTTCATAAATGATGTCCTGTTATCTTTGAAAACCAACTTATTCGCAGGCCGCTCAGCATTGTCCGATCCCAACACGCGCATCACCGCTCCGTCTTCGCCTGAATTATTAAAATAATTATTTTTAATGATTTAAATAAATTAAATACCTTGCTGAGGCTTCTCCGCGTTCCAGCCGCCGACGCGCTGATTTCTGCAATTTTCAGTTAAGATATTTTTTTCTAATAATAGTCAAAAGAAAATTTTCTTAGATTTACAATTGATTCGTGAGAAACAGATGGTGGAACACAAAAAAAAATAACGCCAATGCCGCGCTGTTCCTGTCGATATTGCACAAAATATTAGACCATTTTTGGCACAATGAAATAATAATTAACTACTTTTTTAGCATTGATAAGATATAAACTGTTATTATCACGGTTAACTAACGCCAAAGCGGCGCTGTTCCTGTCGATATTGCACAAATGCGTGCCACAGCAGCAAAACTTGATCGGAATGTTCTTGATCGTGGTGGACCAGCACGAGTCGCGAGCGGCCTGCGAAAATTAGAGATCAAATTTGCAATATCGAGGGATCTGCACATTGCTGTAAATTCTCACTATTTATACGACCGGTGCTCTCTGACCGGCGAGTGCGAAAGCTCAGTGCGAAATGATGAAATGATTTTCGGTTTGACTAATACTCACCATGCACCTCCACATTGAGCAGCCCATCTTCATCACGTCGATGACGCCGCCGCCGCCCTCGGCGACCTATAATTAATTAATAAAATACTGTATTAATTACGTAATCAGTTGATCATTTGATAGCCAAAGATTCAGAAAGTGAGGACGACACAGGTGTAATTTTTGCATGCAGATCAAAGATCAAAGATCAGCTCACGGTCGCATTGTAGCACTGTGCGCCCGAGTTATCGCACTTGATCGTCTGCCCGCCGACAGTCTGGCCGGCGATGAGTTTGAAACCCTGAAATTATGATTTTGAAATATGGATCCGATTCTTTGCTCTGAAGAAAAAAAGGACCTGGAGGAATAATCGGTATTTTTATTAGCAGCCTTTCTCAATAATCAATCTCAGTTTTGTTTCATGAATAATTTAATGGTAAGGCTGTTCTCTGGAATACAATTTTGTTTATGTCATCCGATTAGAAACAATATTTCACCATGTAGCACTCGATCGCATTGGCAGCTGCGATGCAGGCGAGCAGGACGAGTGCCGGCGATCGGAGGGACATTCTGGTTATGGTTACGTCAGTTAGAGACAGGACAATTTGTCTCGATGGATGTTTACAACAACATTTGTGAAATTCACGAGGCGCATGCAATTTTAACGATCGAATTCAATGCTAAAACTATATGAAACGCGGGGATAGAGCGGTCAAACGCGAACCTTGAGCCCAGCGCAGAGCAAAAAGTCGATGAAAGAGTGAGAAGAGCCGATCGACCCTCGAATGAAAAGAGGAAGCGAATCGCCTAGCGTAAACTATCTCTCGTCTCTAAAGTAAACGCTCGAGAATGACAGCACTTTGCCCCCGAGGGCTGTAGAGATCAATTTTCAATGGATCTCTCAATTTCGCACTCCCTTTTGTACTTTAGGCAAGCTAAATAGCATGAGAAATGAAGAGGATTTGAGGATACAGAGAAAATCATCAAAAGTAAAGGGAAACGTGCGAGAAGCGAACAACTGTTGTACTAGAAGGTCAATGGTCAAAGTGGTCTCTCCTATTTTCATACTATCTAGCTGTCTATGATCTCAGGAAGAAATGCGAATGAGAATGGGAAGGATGGTCAAAGAGCAAGTTCACATCTGGGTTCAATCTGAAGGGAAAGACGAACAGATTGAATGAGCCTGGGAAAATCCCAGCCGTCGCTAATGTAATGTGAACTAACGACGGCTTCAATGGTCTCCTCTTTTCGCTCACTTTCTCGCCGGTCAGAGATGCGATAGAGCACGCAAAATACGGACAAGGGAGGTGAAAACAGGTGGAAATGCATATATGACTCATTCCCGTTCCACAACAATAAAAGCATGGATGACTCAGCGTTTATCACAGATCAAAGGGTAATAGGCAAGACAAGGACAATTTGACGATTCCCGGCTCCTGTCGGGAATTTTCCGGTTCTCAGGCTTCCGGCTCTGCCAGGCGCTTGCCGCGATTGGCTGGCGCCCCAGAGTCGATGTCTCCGCCGCGACGGAATGCCTGAGAATTTGTTCTGTTTCTTCACAGGCAAGATCGAAATCATTGCATTTCCCTCGACTTTGTTCTCTATGCGAAGCATAATCAAGATTGCCTATCATCTCGTTGGTTCGGTTTCATTCTGCGTTTTCAAAAATAGGTTGAGTTTCACTACGAATGCAAAAGCGGCGAACTGGCTTTCACCTTTGATACGTCACACTCAGAGGTTAGAAAAAAATCAATAAACCTGAGATCATCGAGCGCTTCTCGGATCTCCGATTGGTGAAGAAAGGCGAAGAGATGAAAATATCAATCACCTCCTGAATCTGCTGCTTTCTCATGGCAGCGGGCGTCTCCGAGCCCCAACCACCTCCTGTCGATCCCGTTCCTCCGGAGCCTGAGCCTCCTCCGACATCAACCTTGCCTGAATACGGATCAACTTTATAGTTCACGAAGTCCATTCGGTAGAAAAAAACATTAATGGATTAACTTGTTCGACTTAAAGCATGGAGATATAGGTGAAACTGATTAAACTACGAAAAAAGGTTTCTGTTTCTAATCATCGCTAAAACTAGAATGGTGACAACTAATCTAAACGAAGAAAGAGTTCGGCACTATGCACCTCCCTCGCTACCCCATCCGCCGTGGGACGAGCCGGAACCAGAGCCGGAAGATCCGCCGCCGTGACCGCCGTTCTCCGAGCCCCAACCACCGCCTGTGAAGCCGGCTATCTATCACTACGAGCTAATTGCCGGTTACGGCTCAACCACGAATACTAGACTACCTCCATTGCTGTTGCTTCCGCTGTCTGAGCCCCAGCCTCCGGAAGATCCGCTAGAGCCAGAATTGCTATTTCCTGCAACTCTCCGGTTCTATGAACTACCGTGCTATTTGCCGGCTCTACAAGTGACGGCTCTACCTCCGCTACCGCTGCCCCATCCTCCGCCTCCGTGGTTGTTGTTGTTGTTGTTATTGTTGTTATTGTTGTTGCTGCCCCAGCCGCCTGAAACTCGCCTTCTAGGCTAATGACTAGGATAGGTGCTTTAACTACACAAAAACGCTAAAATGGAGTAAGTAACAGAAAAATGACTCGAAAATCGATACGAAATCGATCCACCAAACCTGCATTGTTATTGTTGTTGCTGCTACCGCCCCATCCTCCACTGCTGCCTCCACTGTAAATATTCTCCCTTTCCCACAGATTTTCTTCTTTCTGATCACATCATTTTATCAACATTGACAACAAGAAAAATACACTGATGGTGCGAGAGAAACCTGTGCAATTGCGGTGCATACCAGTAACAAACGTGCTTGTGTGGGACATAGATAGATACATGGTGGCTAAGACAGATCTAGAGTACTATAACTGAATGAAGCATCATGATTACACGATTTTCCCCCGATGAAGACGTAAGAGAGAGGATCAACCCCTCGCCCGCTCCTCCCGTCTCGACTCCCTCTCCCTCTTCGCATCCTCAATCCGCTCCCTCACCTCCTCCTTCCTCCTCTCCCACTCCTTCTTCGACTCATCCTTCCTTCGCTCCAGGTCCTTCTTCAAGGCGTCAACGCGTTCCCTGGATTCCTCCCTTCTCAACTCCAGATTCCTCTTGGCCTCTTCTCTTCTGTTCTGAGCATCCTCCTTCAAGCGCTCAACCCGTTCTCGGGATTCATCCCTTCGTCGTTCAATGTCTCTTTTAACTTCCTCAGCGCGCGCTCGAGCGTCCTCCTTCCGGACCTCGTGTTCCCACTTGGTCTGTTCTTTTCGCGCTTGAGCCTCGTCCTTAGCCCGTTCGATCTTCTCCTTCACATCCTCCAACCTGCGCTCGTGATTCTCCTTCAGCTCCCATTCCCTCCTCTCCCTCTTTTCCTTAAGGTCCTTCTTATACTCCTCAACCCGTTCTTTGGTCTCCTGAACCCTTTCCTTGGTCATTTTCTTATACTCCTCGATCTTCTTCTGCTGATTCTTTTTGTACTCTTCAACACGTTTCTTCGTTTCCTTTTCCCTATCCTCGACCTTCTTCTTCGCCTTCTCCACCTTGATTTTCTTCTTTTCCTGTTCAATGATCTTGGGGTTCTGGCACACCTCGGGCTTGTCTATCTTTATCCACTCCATGTAGAGTGCCAACTCGTACACTTTCGAGGCTATCCAGTCCTGCACCGATCTAAATAGCGGCTGCAGTGGCTGCATGATCATGTTTTGCAGCCACCCGGGTAGTATCGACCCGAGCCATCCCGGTAGCAGGTAGGCTAGGATGGGGTTCAAGCGGGGCGCTCGGGGTTCTCGATTGCGAGGGGAGAAGAGGCTGGAGGCGACGCCCGAGGCGATGCCTATGAGTGGGTGTTGGAGGATGGAGGTGTCATCGTCGTCATCATCATCATCGTCGTTGACAGCGTCTGGAGGGAGCCACCTGAAAAAGGACGAGGAGGGTGGGTGCGAGAAAGCGAAGGCACACTGCGTGACTAAATGTTTGCATATCAAGCACTGAAGATTCAGCAAATCTTTCGAGATCATAGCACAAAAAGCAGTGATTTTTGCGAACAGTGGGATTGGCTTTCAAATATTAGAATTGAAATGGCATACCTATTGCCGCCAATGTTGCAGCGATCACCGGAGCAGCAGCAGAGAGAGACGGGAACGCCCTGGAATGGGATTAATTATTTTATTTATGTTGTTATTGAATAAAACAATCATTCAGTCTTGAATTCTCAACACATTTGAAAAAAGGGCGTAGTTTCAGTTGAGTTTCAGGGATAGAGGAAATAGAAAAGTTTGATCTAATTGTAAACTTGTTTACTCATCTCTTCGAATAGAAAATATTTAATTCAACACCGCACTTTTTATTTCACTGATTCGCCGATAAAGACAGAGGTCGCCCTATTACATCTATCCCACCATTCAAGTGAATAAGACAGCCTAATTACAGCCCTCTGGTGAGCAACACCGTCAAAATGATATTTTCGTACGATTGACGGCTCCGAATCTGGTTCTAAATACAGTCCAACCAAAATCAGCAATGATCCAACCTGGAAGGTCGTTCCAATGCATCTATCTCTCGCCAGCATGCACCTCCACGTCGAGCAACCGCCCTTGACTGCGTCGATGATGAATCTGAAATGTTTATTGTCATTCAACAAAATTAATAATGATTTCGAACATGCAGCTCAACAGATTCCGAATTCGCAAGCATCATCATTCTATTTTTTTTCGTATTATTTATTGTAAAAATATACGGTAAAAGATTTTAAAAAATTATAGTATCAACATCTATAAATCGATGGTACAAACCCAGCGGATGCGGTCATATTGTAGCAGTAGTCGTTCCATCCACTGCACTGCGTGGTGGTGGTGCCCACTGAGCCGGTGGCGAGGAGACGATAGCCCTGGATTCAATTATAAATATTCTGTAAGAATAGTAAATGCACATCTGTAATGATGGACACCATTGTTTTCATTTGGCCTCACATCTTGATAAAATTCCATCAATTTCGATCACGTTTTTATTGTTTCTATAATCTCTATATCCTTTGATAATCCCTCGATTGTGCACATACAACGGGTGAATCATGTTTTCACCACAATAAATAGATTGCCTAACTTGGATCGATGAATCACAAAAAAGGATCCGGAATGAACCGGATGTTGTCGTCAAATTAGGTGCATACATGGTGAGTCATCGCTTCATGTTCAATATTCTCGAAAACGGAAAAAAATTAAAGTAAAAAAATAATACTCACATCATAGCACTCCAGTGCAACAGTGCACAGCGGAAAGAGGCAGAGGATGGCTAACCTCATTCCTGGAAGCGTGTTGTTAATATTTTTTGGTCGGAGCTAATGAATTAGAGCGACAAAACATGTAATCTCGGTGAAACTTATTTTTTTCTAAACCGGGAGAGGGAAAACGTGAACTATCACACAATACATTGAGGCATAACTTCAGAGCATAAGAAAGAACCAAATCAAGATCAATCGCGAAATCACAATGAAGCATAACGGCGCTGGGAACGCTAAAAATTGCGAGAAAAATAGAGAATGAATCAATGCGAGAGAAACTTGAGAACGCCGGCAATTGTTTACTGGTCGCAAATTGAGTGCGGACACGGGGAATGGTCTATCTCTCTTAATTCACCACGATCTGTCGCTTCTCTGACTAACGAAAGATCATTTCGAAGTGAGAGGGTCAATGAGTGCGACCGATCGAGTGAATTCGCATCGTATTTGTTACAACAGCGGCAATGGACAGTCGGTAAGAGGAAATGATGGGGGTAGATTGATGAAGAATGGATAGACGAACAGAGAAATGAGCGATGGTGTAGAATTGACTACCAGTTTCGCTCCTAGTTGGAGTGCAGAAATCGACCAAAAGAAAACTTGGAAGCTAGATGTTCAGGGAAAAAAAACGTGTTATCTGTGCAGCTACATCACTTTTTCATGGTAAGACGATAATGCCGGCAAAATAAATAAAGGATATTGTAAGGGATACAATGCAAAGCAAACGAGACGGGAGTTGAGTGGACGTACAATTGGAACTGACACACACGTCCACCCTCGCTCGTTTCGCCAGTTAACCGGCTCTTAATTGGCGAATTAAGGTGAAACTGATTGCTTTGATTGAGAAAATGAAATGAATACGGCATCAAAAGAGTACGGAGTGGGTGCGAAAGGAAGCGATAACTAATCAATCGAAAGGCGATGGAAGTTCGGTGTCCAGTTCTCGTATGTGAGAGGGAAACGAAGCGATTGAAACAAGTACTCGATCGAAAAAGAAGCAAAAGTTTAGCACACGTCGACCTACTTTTCCCTCAATTTCTCCGTTTCTCTGGCGTCTCTCAGATCCAAGTGGTCTCTGTCAGTTGTTGATCCCTCATCTTCCCTCATCCAGTTGTCTTTTCGCCTCTTAGACGCCAGGAATCTCTCAGAAGCCACTCTAACGGGGGCGCTATCTCGGATTCGCAGGTTCTCTCGTCCTTATCGTCGTCTGCCACTCTCCGAAAGTGCCACCATCTCTAGCACAGGGTAGGATGTAAAGCGCGCCGAGCGCTCAACTCGATGCTCCCTCGCTTCCGTCATTGAACGGGGAAAACAATGACGAGAAAGGGTCACTGAGAACATCTACTCTATCCTATTGGCACAACCGAAGCCACTTCACATACTCTTCTTCATTTAGCAATGTGGCCTCGCGGTGTTAAAATCGTTGACATGTCCTGATTGGCATCGGTTCGACAAGGGAATCAATCGAAGTTCATAAATTCCTTGATACGTAGCAGACGAGAAGTACACTAAATGAAGAATGCCACGGTAAATCATCACTACGTTTTTTGAGCACTGTATACTTTTGACTGGATAAGGTATCTCACCGAACACACTGATGTAGGAGATTGGGTTCATCATAGCATCGGCAAACCATGGTAAAATGTGCGTGTGGTGAAGAAATTAGAATACCGTAACCCTACCGTAAGCCATTTATCGTACCACCATTCCCAATATCAATTGGCCAACTTGAATCATGAACATAATTGTGAAAATAATTGTGACTTCGTTGATTGCTGCTGGACATTGCATTATACGTAATTTAAACTAATCAATGACCCAAAAAGTGAATTTGAATTATTAAATCTGTTATTCTGGAATACAATACTTTCAAGCTTTGTGCAGGTTTTATGGCAGAATCAACTCGATATCTTGATCTTTCTATATTCTGTCATTCTTTGAACACGATAAAAGTGATAAAGGCTCGTGAATGTTTCAATGAAACCTTGACAGAGCAAAGCTGTCACTGAAGCACACAAAGTATACAGATTACTGATAGCTAGCCAGATATCATCATTCTGATACTTTCTATGAAAACAACGCCGCTGTTATTTTTCCTCTCCCGATACAATATATTCATCTACCTTTCTTTCAATATTGTCATTCAGACGTATTTCCCAATGAGTCCGGTGGCAAAAGACACGGAACTATTTGAGGAGTGGAGAAAGACTCTTGTAAATGTATTGTTTTTGCTCCAACAATAGTATACAATTAATTGAGGACATTGTTCATTCACCGTTCAAGCCCATAGAAGATCCCAAGGAATCAGTTGTTGCGCGAATTCTCAAGACGTTGAAAGATAATTCCGCCCTTTGTCCAGAGAAATTCGTCGTGGTAAGAAGCCCGGCAGCCAGTTTTACAAACTTTTTCATAAAATCAGATCGACGGATTCAAGCAGGATTTCCATTTGACGAATGAGCAACTCCATGATCAAGTACGCATTTTATATTATATTTTTTATTTTTTATTTATCATATAATGCGGCGAACAGTGTCGAAGTCTATACCATTTTCTAGAAGAATGTCAACCCCCCCCCACTTTTAGGCGCTATCCGTCGCTGCTTTTCTGAGCTCTCGAGGATTCAAGAAAGGCGATCGAGCCACTACACACTTGCCAAATTGCATTGAGTGCGCATATTTGGCGAAACGAACTTTATTCGCATATTGAAGATTTCCTATAATCCATCTCGGCGTTTGGGCTGCTGGAGGAGTGTTCGTTGGGTCGAGACCGGCATTCAAGCATCGTTTGGCATGTGAAGTGATAGTCAAGCAATGTGACATTTTCAGACGAGACTGTCTATCAACTACTCGATTCCTCATCGTCGGTAGTGTTCACAAATGAAGATCTACTTCCGGCAGTGATGAAAGCTGTTGAGGAATGTCCGGAAGTTAAGGTTGCCCCTAATTCATTCGTATTATTTCTTGATACTATTTTTCAGACTGTTGTTTGCATTCGTTCCACCTCGGTTCCAATTCCTGATGTGATCGATTTTCATGATGTTATCGGTGTGCCCAAACTGGAGAAGGCGATTGAGGGTAATCGGAGAGCAATTAATTTTTTTTTTCAAAATGGCGATGCATGGTCTGACTCAAAATTTAAAAAAAATTTTGATCGCAGTGTCTATGGACGCACCTTGCGTTGTGCTGTATTCATCCGGCACAACGGGACTTCCTAAGGGCGTTGTTCACACTCATCGAACCTACCATAGCGGTATCGAGAATCTGAAAAGGTTACTTTTGCATATTTACCTCACAATGTATCAATTTTTCAGTCATTTCCAAAACGAAATCTACCCAGGACTATGTTTTGATCAGATTGATTGGCTCCAGGTACAGGAGAAAATGAAGATGACAGAGCCAAAACATGTTTAAGGAACACCAAATAGTTGCCACTGCTGCATATCACATGATGGGTTTCGGACTACTTAATTGGTGGTTGCTCACTGGCTCTACTGTCGTTTTCATGCAACACTTAGATGAGGAGCTATATCCAAAACTACTAAAAGGTATCTAAAGTTGTGTGTTCCTGTCGCCAATCATTTCCAGCCACGCTATCTGTTCATAACTCCTCCTATCTTTGCATACTTGACCAAACATCCGCTCGGATTAGCGGCTTGTCTGGAATCCGTAAAGGTAAAACCGGAAATCATATCCAAAACGCTAACTAAATTTAGCTCGTTCTGTGCGGTGCAGCGCCTCTAAGCAAGGAAGTTTGCGATGTATTCATCAAGCATCATCCTAGTGTAAAGTACATCGTTCAAGGTATTTGATTTTTACTAATGGAATAGAATCTAGCACTCAAGGAGAGGTCTCTACCCTGGAAATACTAAGAAGCCTGCTCAGTATCCCTAAAAAGTCAAAAGTCACTGAGTTCCAATTTTTTGCTCTCACAGCCTATGGAATGACTGAAGCGGGCTGCACGCACCTTCCAATTTTACTACGAGAAGGAGCAAACGCCTCCAGCGGAGTGATCGTATCAAATTATTCTCAGAAAGTCGGCATCGCTTCCAACTCAATATTTAACGAAAATCTTGCCAGATCGTGGTCCCTGGCACTAATCAAACCTGCAAATTGGGGGAGTGGGGAGAGATTTGGGTGAAGGGACCGGGAGTAACGGTTGGCTATCTCAACAAGCCCGAGGCTACACATCAACTGTTTGACGGGGATGGATGGCTTCATACTGGTGAGTTCAATTCCCGAAAAGAACATTTAATTTTGTGGTTCAGGTGATATTGGATATCTTGATGAGTTCGGTTGTATATTCATTGTCGACCGGATGAAGGAGCTAATCAAGGTCAATTACATGCACCAGTCCATGCAAGTAGGCGATTTGTACGTTACCAAGATATTCTAAATGGTTGTGCAGATGTCTCCGGCGGAGCTCGAGGGAATTCTCCTCTCGAACAGAAGGGTTCAAGATGTGGCTGTAGTCGGCGTTCCTCATGAGGATGTATGCGGAAAACATCAATTTTCATTAAAGAAGGTGTCCCACGAATATCTGGCTAACTGAGTTCTCGATGTGAGATGGTGGGTCGCTGTTACCCGATAACACTTTCGAAACTCCCAAGTCACCATTTTTCGTTTGAACTGAGTTATGAACAATTGGAAGAGTGCCAAGTGACCCTGAAAAGCAGGCAACGAGCGAGAGAGCGTGCGGAATGAGGAGAGCCCTGAAAAGCAGGCAACGAGCGAGAGAGCGTGCGGAATGAGGAGAGTGTCCCTCTCATTCCTCACTTTGCATAATCGCACGCGCCGTTCGTGGGAAGCCTTCTTTAAATTAATTATTTTATTAAATCCTTAAATTTTAATTTTATCGGCGTTATTTCTTCTTCGATTACGCATATATGACAATAATTATTTTAGGGTGGTGAACTCGTCCGCGCCTTCGTTGTCAAGAACGATAATGAGTTGAGTGGAGTAGAGGTTGAGGAGATAATATCAGGTAAAATATCTCAATCGAGGCAAATAATAATTACCTTTCGCAGACAAACTCGCTGCCTACAAGAGAATTACGGGCGGTGTTGTGTTCCTCGACTCCATTCCCAGGTGAAAGTTGTTGGTTAAAGTGTACAGATCGAATCATTTTCCAGATCTGCTACCGGAAAGATCTTGAGACGCGAACTGCGAGATAATTGCAATTCATGCAGTACTTAACGTTTCATTGTCATCCACCGTCCTAGTATAAATATTATTACACAATAATGTTATAACCTTAACCTTATCATTCTCGACATTTCGCATTTATTTCTTCTTTTAGTGAGAGCAGGTGGAAAATCGTGCGAGCCAAGTAAGACTTAAAGGGAATTCTCCATTCCGTAGTCCTTCTTGCTGCTTAGTGTTAGTTTCTCTTTTCGAAAAGTTCAACACGTTTCTATTTCACCTGGCTAATTCTTATCGCAATTCATTTCGAATGGCTGGATGGGGCGAAATTGCTTCAGATTTGGTCTTTGGAACACTCTACATATATTTGCTCATTCGACTCTCCACGTCATCCGACGAATACTTTCGCACTCCGTTTTATATATTCTTCATCACGACAGGTATGGTCCCATTTCGAAAATAATTATCATTAGAGTGAGTGTCAGGAGCATACAATATGCTCACGGTGATTTTCTACCAAATTGTGGCTCAATTTCCATTCAGTGAGAAGTATTGGACCGTTTACATATTCAAAGCGTCGTTTGTGAGTTACAATTCAAGATTAAAACCTATTAAATAATGAATTACAATATTTTAGGGTTTGAACGCGCTTGGTGCTCGAGCGGCGACTATAGGCAAATCGTACATGGCTATACATCGATATCATGTCATCCGTTCGAGAGAGTTTACTGAAAAGGTCAATCGTACGAAATAAAAAAAAATTATAAAGTTTTATATTGTAGAAGTGGACGGCAAAAGTGATGCGCCGTTTTCTGGGAGTCCAATTTATCGTCTCCGTAATTCTTTCTTCACCTGTGTGGCCGGCCTCTTACGTTTATAAGAATGATGTCATTATTGCCCTAGACCCGACGGCCACTCTGGTATGTTTCAAAGTCATTATATGATCGAAATATCCTTTTGTTATCAATAATTCAGATCCTGAAAATCATTGCGGTAACTGGGTATATTCTTTACATTTTGTGCAACGGACTGCTCACGATACTCACTAGTCGCGAACTATTACGATTGAAGGATCTGCTGAAGGTGACGTCCATTATTTTCCTAGCATAACTATTTATATATAGATTTGCTCAAAATCAAAGAAAAAATGCAAAATCAGGACAATTCGGTGGCGACTCAATCGATAATCACTCAACAGCGACACATGTTCATTATCGTCACCGTGTGCTCAGTGAGCCACTTGGTCAAGACGTTGCAGCAGGTGAATATTTTCAGAAGTCACAGCCAGTAACTTGTCTGATGTATCATACATATACTTGATTGTTTTTGTTGCAGTTGACAATAGCAGTCGCGACTGAAAAAATGGATGATCTGTATGCGTTCATCTGGCCTACAGTAAGTTCTTCTTACTTTCGAATAATTTTTTTGGCTGAGCCTTCGCTACAAAGGTTTCCATTCTAGTACCCCCTCGCCAACGGACTCGCTACTTATGCTGCTCCAATCTGTCTCGTGTGCATATCAAGGAAAGTTAGGCGGCGAATGATGCCGTTCCGCAATCGGATTCATTCGACGACAGCCTCGACGACTCATTGACTTACTTGTAAATTCGAGTGATATTTGTATAACTGTTGGCAATATTGAGTTCTCATAATAAACTTGGCCGAACGAATGTAGTTTGAAAACACATTCGCATACTCAGTTATGGTCGGGTATAAATAGGCCCCACAAGCCCCGCCCACTTTGCTCTGACACGATTTCGTGAAAAAGCGCGAAAGAAAAACACAAAGCTCATTCTAAACCAAATCACTCACTCGAAGTTGCTCTGGATAGCTACTACCAATGCCTATCGATCGATCACTATCCGAAATTAGAATATCATCATTGAGTAGGTCAAAAATGATGATAAAGGGAAGGAAGAGGCTGTTTTTGTAGGTTCCAGTGAACAAATTTTGTTCGGATAGTAATTTTCTGACTAAATGGAATATTTTAGGATTTTTGGAGAAAAAATTAGAATTTTAGCATTTTCCCCTGGCTTGTGTTTTTTGTTGGTAGAAGCGCGGGGGGAGGCGAGCGAGAGGGCGGGAGGAGGGAGAGAGACACACGCAAATTAGGCTCCGCCCCTTTTCCCTCTCGTCTCGCTTTTCCCCCTCTTTCCCAGTGAGTTGCGCACGTACTTCTCGGGCTCTAGCGCGGCTCAGAGACAAGATATCGACAAACGGTAAAAAGGATGATGATATTGGGACCACGAGGGATAGTTTGAACACACATTTGGCCCCATTGTGTAAAATCGGCTATCTGCGTTGTGGCCCCTAGGTATAAAAGCCTTTCAAATCGAGCATCATTCACAACTCGTTATGGGTTCGCTCCTTCCTCTACTCGTATTTTCTGCGATTTTTCAGTATAACTTTTTCACCTTGGCAGTCAGAAGAGTCGAGGATGATGAGTAAGTTATTATTCAATATTTATTCATTATTCAAGAATATTCAGATTATTAAAGGCCTAATTAGATTATTCATTAGCAACTCAGTCAGGAGCGCCTGACCTCATTTTCAGACCTTTTTCACATCTTCATCTAGTCACTAAAGTCAGATAAATTCAGGACTGAAGTAGACGAGGACGCACCCCTGTCGGAGCGCACTCGCTGGAGGCATGTTTGCGTGGAGGATGACGACTGGTATGAACCGTCTCTGATTTTCGACCCCCCCCCCACACAACCGCTTGATAGTTGGAGAAAATGAGAAGTGCAGAAGTAGGCTGACAAAGCTGCCTCTCCTAAAAATGCACACTCTTTCCGCCTTTCTAACTCTCAAGAAAGCGTAGCGAATTGAACGATAAAAAAATGCACGCTATAGGATTAAAGAGACATGTATATGGAGGGTAGAAGCGATCCGACAATTGAAGACGATTACGGAAGAGGCTGAGAAGGTACTCTTTTATTCCAAAAATTATTTACAACTTTTACCAAATCAGCCGATTGCGCCAAAGCTGGATGCCTCACATTTCTCGGTGAACAACTGTTTGGAGTATTTGAATTACAAGTGCGGTTCCGGTGATTTTCGAATTAATTTCGTCAATTTTAGAGTAGATCGAGCGAAGGAACGCTTCAAAGAGCGCGTGGAGGCTGCGATAGGGGAAGATATCGTTCATCGCGCGATTAAGATCAACGATACGATAAATGCGCTGAATGCGTACGATGCTAAGGTGGCTAAAGAGAGAGTAGTTTCTGGTAAAACGCAAGTTCCTAGACGAAGACCACACTAGAATTGCTGAAGAAATGGAAGGATTGCATAGGCCGCATCAGCGCAAGCGATAGCACTTGCCAGTCTGAAGCAAGAGAGTTGAATGACCACTTTGACGCGACTCTTGGCGAACGATCGGAGAAGTGAGCGAGCCTGATTACTGATTGATTGCAATTAATCGTTCCAGAATCACCAACACTTCGACGCGATTGCGAAACGCAAAATATCGCGTGGCCCACTTAATGGACCGCAATCCAATTCTGGAAACAATCTTTGATTTAGTTAAACCGCTTGCAGATGCCACCAGTCAAGTATACAAAATGTAAAAAAGTGTGATATACTGGTGCTGCGCAGGCGTACAACACGCGTGCTCACGGAGATTATAAAATTGATGGATTGGATGAAAAATGCAAAATTAAATTTCCGAAAAAATGGTGAGCTGCCATAATGCAATATTAATCAATAGAATATTCCAGGAAGAATTTTGAAAATCTTCATATCACTTATATTGATGATATAAATCACAAATCCGATGACCTCTTGAAAAGCGTCGAAAATATCAGGAGCATCGATAGAGACGTATGTGAAGAATTAAAAAAAAATTCACATCATTCTATTAATGATATAATAGAGGGAGCAGCATCTGAATACTCTACTTGAATTCCGAAAATGTGAAGAAGAAAAGGGGAAATTTGATATTGATTGCGCTAAAATCAGAAATAAAGCTGATGAAATTGAGCCAATATTTATGCTGTAAGCTGAATTGTTCAAATCATGCATATACTAAACAATTTCTAGGAATGATAAGCATAAAATGCAGCAAGAAGAAAGAAAAGCCGACAGGTTGGTCGCGCATTCTATTTGGATTCACCTTTTATTTGTAGGCTGAGACGCATACAGAATTCGCACGGCTCACGGCAACCACTATTTCCCTTAGTCATCAATTACCATAATACAACGGATACACGAATATCCGACTTCATCCATAGTCTCAATAGCACAATGTCGATGGTGGCAGCAGTAGGGAACTTTTACCAGCACTAAATCTGAAAATTGATTGCATCAAGGAAGTTTGGAACTTCCCCATGACCGTTCTCGACGTGGCAAACTCTGAGACGAGTTGCAAGGCCATTTTCGACCAAACGTGATGACTTTGTTGATATCAAAATATATCACTTAGATAACTTCCAGTACGGACCCACAGAGGCTCGAAGATTCACATATTAAAGATATGAAGAATTCTCTAAACAACTTACACCTTGTTACCCGTGAAGCGCTGGAGTTCCGATCAAAAGTGATTCAATTAAATACGAATCCATGAAGATGATCGCATTTTAGGTCCATCTATATGCTAAAGCAAGGGAAGATTTTATCGAATGCAAGGAAAAGAAAAAGGAAAATTGCGATGATGTTACGTACAGCAAAAAGGAGAAGCTGAGAATAGATGAGTTACGGGAAATGATGAATAAGAAAGCAAATAGGAAGCGAATGACCAGAACTTCAAAAAGAATGTAAGAGCAACAAGCACGTATATCATTGAAAATATAATTTTAGAGGGCATTACATGCGTAGCACCAGTCTCAATCATACACAGCATCAAGCCTTCTTGAAAGATTGTGATTCATTTTTCAACACAATGTTCAACACAATAGTGTAAAGTCGGCCGTACAGCAATGGAGAGACACGCCGCTCATGGAAAATGGATGGGTAAGGGTATCTGTATCTTAATTTAATAATTTGAATTCGTGAAACATCATCACAATGGATAATTTGCAGTTGTATCCCGGTCCCGTTCGCTTCTTTCCCATTCCAGCCATATATAAATTGATACGGGATGTGCGGTGCAAAAAAGTTCTGCAGGATAGGTAGGAAACATCGACTTGGGTTGCAGTGTTTAGATTCGGTATTTCCTTTTTTGGGTACAGGTAAAGGTAAAAGGTGCATCCACGTCAAACGATTTTACAGTCGTAAGACAACGCTAGGTGGGACCCACTGGTAAGTCCAGCTGCCAGTTGGTTTTAAAACTAATATCGAAGAATTGTCCACAAAAATAGTCCCTTGACTATTTCTCAATAATATACTTCTAGTGCGAAGAAGCTGGAGCAGTTCCACAAATCGCTAAACGAAACATACGCCGCGTTCGGAGCCGCGAACGATCGGCTCGATAATGTAAGAATTGGTTGATTATGCAATTTTTAGACTTCTGAATTCTAACTAGAGAAAACAGAAAGGACACTAAGAATGAATATTTACATCATCAATGCCCTAATTTTTAAGGGAAACGTAATTGCCGACCGGCTAATGCGATTGACCGTGTGCAATGACCAAGACGAGGAAGACTGCAAATATCTCCTCGAGGGACTAGAAGAAATGATGGAAGTGCAGCCATCGGCTTAATTAAGCATGATAAATTTTAATATTCTGAAAACTGTCCTGATTATTTTGCTGTTAGTCAAACATGATAAAATGCACTGGGCCATAAAATAATTGCCGCTAGAGTGTTTCGCAGAGACATACAGTCAGAGCGGCAGTAGCAGAAAGCCAATTTTCTCTTATAACGCACTCATTCTACTCTGTTCTATGGACATTTCACACGAGCTTTCTCGATGAGTGAAGATGGGAAAAGAGTAATCGAGACTCCAAGAAAATTTCAAATAAAAAATACATTCCGCAGTATCACAGTATGTGATATCCCTATTTTTCTGAATCCGTTTTGTATTCTCTAAATTCCGATGTGAGCTGTAAAGCCATTTTAGACAAAACGTAAGCCTGATTTTGTGTAAAGCTTACCTCTCATTTACAGATCGAAAGAACTCACTGAAAACACACATATTCCAAAGAAATGAACGCTCGCCTATTAAAGATACATGATGCAACTCGAGAGATAGATGAGTTTAGCTCAAAGCAAATGTTGGGAAAAAATAGTTTCAGTTCCACAAATACTCGTCAAGTAATTACGTCGTCAAATAATTACGAGTCAATAAAAATTTCAGGAGTCCAAAGTCTCTGATACGATGATGCGAATGACTATGTGTAATGATGAAGATGAAGAAGATTGCTTACATTTAGTCAGGCAGCTAGAAGATTTGATGTTAAGAAATCACAAGAAGATTAACGATGCCCGATGAATTTTAATATTACAAATGATCCGTATGTGGAGAGGAAAGCGCATTAACCCATGGCGCTATCATATAATGGCCTCTTGTACTGGTCAGATATTCCACAGGGTAACTAGTCTTTTGCCCGTGTAAATGTTTGCACCAGCCGCTTGATTTTTCGCTATTTCGAAATAAAAAGAAAATACCCTCAGCAATTTTTGACCTGTGTCATCTTCTCTTCATTATGGAGAATCTTGAATCGGATCAAGAAATTGACGATGACATCAATCTTCACGAAGTTAAATCTTTCTCTATGCCTCGCACTATTGCTGAAGAGGTTGGCCCTATTCTGATCCTTCTCATATTACAGAAGATGATATCATTTTAGGACTACCTATCACAGATTCCTGGGGATTGCATCTTCATTCTTTTCTCGTTTTTGAATCTGTGGGTTTTATTGATTTCAATTCTATTTTGAAATTTTTAAAATTATTGAAGTAGAAAATCGATTAATATTCAGAGTAGATCTGGACGCTTTATCCTCTGTCAATCAGAAGCTCAACTACTATGCCGATCGTCTGAGACCAACTGCGCCCAAATCGCGCGAGTTTCTCGCCCTCAAGCTTTCAACTGTAATGAATTGCGGCGTCGAGTATGTGCTAGATCGATGGAAGATCTCCTATGCAGACAAGGACACATCGACAACATGGTCACCAACTGATATTTTCAAGCAGATTAGTTTCACAATTTCGAGATACGAAATTGAACACATGGAATTCTCAAATGTACGAAAATCATTTTCTATCAATAAGATTCTTCAATATTCATTTCAATTACAGATTGCAATTTATGATTGGTTTCTCACTCAATTGAAAGAATGTATTGCTTCACAGCAACCGGAAAGTATTGTATTTGATCATGTTCATTTTCCTCCAAGCTTTGATGAAAGGAGGTGCGCTTAAAAAATATTTCTGTGTCTAAGTTGATTTTGAAGGATCCTTGATTGGCTCGCAATAAGTGGTATCCGAAGCCACACCCTGCTATCACCTGAGCTCAGCAAGCTTGTTGACAACGCTTTCGTTAAACGTCTCAGTCAGACGATCGAGAATCCGAGTCTCATTCTTCCCAGTCCCAGCGAACACTCTATCAACTTAGTTTTTCTACGCTATTTCCGCAATGTGAGTTGTTTTTCTTCAAATCATCACCAAGTGAATTCGTAGTTTTGTTTCATTGATAATTCTACCTAACCAGGTGATTACAATGGAAAGGGAGACACTCGATGCTGCGTCGCTCTTTCGCGATTTATCCGTGCTTCACATGCAAGTCAACAAGTTTTGGATCATGGACGCAGTTATTGTATGTAGTATTTAAACTTAATATTTATGTTATAAATATAAAAAAATATTAAATTTCAGAAGCGCCTCCGCCGAAACCTCGACGGAATTTGGCGCTTGTATCCATCTGAAGAGTTCACCGATGCCGATTTTACCAATATTGTATCCAATCTAGATGATGATCTAAAGGTGAGTAAAAATAAATTATGTTATGCAATACATTAGCAATTTTCAAAATTATATTTCAGATTGAATATGAATCGGCCACCAGTGAACACACGATAACCTTCGTACAGGAATCATGTCAGTCCGTCCGAATTGCCTACGGACAATTTCTTCTGATAAAATTCAGCTCGGGATAATTTTAAGAAATATTCATAGCAGAAACCCATTATCATAAAAAGTTATTTTGCTGCACAATAAAGTGTCCCAGACTCGACATGTCGCGAATTTCGATCGATCAAAGTGGAAAAGAGACTATTCTGAACACGTTTCAAATTGTGCCTTTATCCCTTAAAAAATCCAAAAATCTGTTCTCTATGCGTTCTCTAAATATTTCCTGGGTTGAGGAAAAGAGAGCAATAAGATGAGGGATCTGTCAATCACGAGTTAGAACACGCTAGTGATGCCAAATCGGCCGAGAAGATCTCCTTGTCTGGGATGCTCTATCGCGTGTCTAACCGGTGAGAGATCATTGCGAAAGACACGCTATGTGTGTAGTGATCGAGTGTGCGATAATAAGGTCGCTTTGCCCGAGGCAGACGCTTTGGGTAGCTCGAAATAGGGGAAAGGACATCAATGAACGCCTGACTATTGAATGCGTCTTTGACTAAATTCATTCCTTACCGACCATAAAACGTCTTTCCAAAGGACCATCACTCTGCTTCCTTTAGATACACAAGCATTAGAGTTCAAAGTATCGTCTCTTCGTTTTACACACTTTCTCGCCCCTCTACCGGCAATGGAGCACTAAAAATGAATTACAATCCGTATCTAGAATCGTTGCCTCTGGGCATCCTCTCTTCTCATCCTATCTGTTGCCCTACTTTGGATGAGCGACCCTTAACACTCACTCCCGTACCAGCGGGTATGCTGGCGAGACGGTCAGAGACAAAGTGAGTAGAGCGACCTAGGAAGAGGCAGAGACTCAGATTGGTGCGAAGGGCCGCCAGGGCCCGATTTCCTTCCAATTTTTTTCGATAGCCTCCATAGTCACGCTAAATAAATTGCAGGTAACATGGCTGAACGAATATCGACTATTATGCGACAGTCAGATACCTCTATTATCACACAGAAATCTCAAAATGCGGACACTTTGAGGTTAGTTTTCTATATTTGCGTATTCTTGATAGTTCTTTAATGATTAGAGCTCAATTATATTCAATCAATATTTATTCCGCTATATTTATGCGCATGTTTCTTATATATTTCTATTGGTAGGGCTTTATCTGTGATCTTATCGATGATGCTGTTATCCTTCTCCCACATGCATCTCTTGACTGTATTATCATGACCTCAGTGAAGTATTATCAGACTTTATCAATGACATTGAATGCAATGAAAAATGCGTTTACTGCATTTATAAAAATGTCTTGATATTACGGATTGAGTATCGCGATTTCAGATAGGTACTAGTTCAGCCTTAAACAAATATTTATAGAAAAAGGGTATAAATGACTAATACGTTTTTGTGTTCATAATCGGCAAAAATATTTTTTTTTTCAGGCTCTCACCAGATTGGGGTGACCTAAACTCCGAGAGCACGACTAGCTACATTCGCCAGTATTTCTCCTTCCCACCCGACGATGCTGGACCATCTTCCGACCTGGACTCCACACCCCGACCCATTCTCACCGAACTCCACCTCGACTGCGATCGCTACTATCCTGAGCAGCTTCGCCTTACTGAAAAGCGACTGAAAGAGGCCGCAGAGCTGCAAGCTCCGACCTGGCGGAAACTGGAGAAGTATGGCGCCAAGCTGACGGACGCCGAGAAGCGCCAAATATTCGACTATCCCGATTTCGAAATGATCCTTTGGAAGCACCGGAGGAAGCACGATCTAGCAGTCTTGGTCGCAAGCCTTCCTACTGACTCGCTGTTCCACGCTGTCGAGCAGAAGGAGGCGCAGGAGCACCAGCTGTGGCTGCAGCAGAAGCAAGGAAAGCTGCTGCAGCATAGGCTGATGCTGCAGCAGCAGCGGCTGCAAATGCAGCAAGAGCAGGATGAGATGAAGGTCGTGGCAGAGACGGTGAGTACGATAATTTTTCTAAATACTAGTTTAATCCCATTGATATTCAAACATATTCGCAGTAGGTGCTACTAGGATACAAAAAAAACAAAACTTAATAATAGGCAAACTAGAAAGAATATATTCAGATGACGCGTACAGGTGGACTGAAACGACCTAGGCAAGGGCCGATTGCTAATCCAGAAGCAACAGCTATTGCCGTAGAAGCAGTCGATGATGAGACACCCATTGCTATTCCACCAGTGCGGCCGCAGGAGATACCGGAGATGGAGAAGGAAGAGCAAGCGATTTCTGATCCAACAGCGGTAAGTTTTGCGCTGAATTGAATGACAACTAGTGATTATCTGTAGTACAACATTTATATTTATTTCGACCAGATTCCTGTTGTCGCCGGGTGTAAAGTCAAAATATAAATACAATACAGACCTGCAAACTGGATCGTCCGAGATCGAGGGCCTCAGCTGCTGCTCCTGAGGTGCCATTGGCTGCAGAAAGCATGCAACAAGAAGACATACTTGCGTTTGTGAGGCGTGAAGAAGAACGAATAGAGAAGGAAAAGAAGGAAGCGGTTCGCTGTCGGAAGAAGATTGCAGTTCGGCCACGAAATACAGTTCAGCCGCATGTGGTAGATAATAAGCGTAATTCCGCAGATATTATTATTGACTTAAAATGAACATAATTTTTTCCAGACCGCTCTTACCCGAGAGAAGGCGGTTGTTCTTCGACCGTCTATCACTCCGGCCTCAAGTACTGCTGCTGCAGATGCAACTACTGCACCGGCAGCAAGTTTGCCTGCAGCGGCCCCTCCAGCCAGCCTCAGCCAGCCCAATGCAGAAGCCGTACCGAAGAAGTCAAAGCTTATTCTTCTGGATCGCACCGATATAAAGAAGGGAAAGACTGCAGCGGAAATGGAACGTGCGAGAGAGGTAATTTTTATATTTATTTACTTTTTAAAAAATTTATTATACCCTACTGCAGATGTGGGGAGAAACTGGCGAGCCAAAACGCATTGTCGTCGTGAAAAAAGCAAATTGCGTCTCTGGGCAGGTACGGTAGAATTTCTGTGAATCGTCTACTGATATTATTTTTTTAAAATTTTTTGTCAGGGCATCTCATTTCTATTTCGTGATTAATATTTCTTCATGCAGAAACAACCAGCTGGAGTCGACAAGAATCAACGTATTGTTCTGCCTAGTCGAAGCCAGGAAACGAGGAACGCAGGACCGGCTATGGGCGTATGGCGCAGGAATACCGTATGTTAATTTAGATTCTTATCATAAAAATTGGGAAAATCATCTTTATTCGCTTCAGGTCTCGAAGAATCCGTCACAGCCGCTTCTCATCGAGGAAAGCACCATCACGGGAGAGTCTCCCGAAGCAAAGCTTTCCAACGAGCCGGGTCTTGCGGAACACATGCTGAAATACATCGCGTCTCCACCGGCCACTGAAAAGTCATGTCTGGATAGACCACTTGCAGCATCCACATCGGCGTCGTTTCCCGTAGAAGCTGCAGCCGCAGCATTGCCTTTTGATGCAGCACCTACACCTCCTGCTCATGTAGCCACAGCAGCCGGAGCTGCAGCAGCTATTCCGGCCGTTGCAGCAACTGCAGCCGTCCCCGCCAATCGCCACGCTTTCTCATGGGATCACGAGTGGTACTCGCCCGAGTGCGCGTGGCCCCTGCGAGATCCGAATCGAATTAGAATTATCAAAGCCCCCGTGATCATTCCGACTCTTCGGCACCCATCGACTATTCGGTATCCATCGGGATCTAACAAGCCATCAAACAAGAAGCAAGGTCAAGCACGTTCCGCTCCTAAGATCGCCAGGGTCGTGGTGGCACCTCCGGCGCCCGCGCAACGACGAAAAACGAAGCTCGCCGATCAGTTCCCTGGATCGTGGATGTACGGCAGCGCAATTGTAAGTTGATATCGATTTCTCTTGCCGTTGAGGCTCCTGCTTTGTCTGTAGACCTCACCTACAGCGGACTTAGTGGAATAGTGACTACAAGAAATTATACACTGGAAGTTAATTTTTCTCGAAAACTAAAGCACTGAGATCCAGCTCACAATCAGATTTGAGAATTTGCCAAATGCAGATCTCTATTGCAGACACAACCACCAGCGCCACGCCCCGATGCAATTCTTGCCAAAGTCATGAAACAGTCGAAACCGGAGGATGTATGTATTAGATCAATCCGAATGAAGAATCCGTCTCTTCATTCGCGTTACTCTGACCAGCGAAAGATTACGAGTGAAGAAACGGATTCTTAACCTCGAGATGCATACTGGAATATCAAACTGATATTGTATTGTAGATTCGCCCTTCTTTACCGCCAAAGAAAAGGAAAACAGCAACAACTGTGAAAACGAAAACGCGGAATGTTCAAGAGACTAAAAAGCGGAAAGTTGAAGAGCCGAAAGAAGTGAGTGGGCAGTTAAGGTTTGGATCGGAAGCTCATTTGTCTCAATTTGATATATTTCATGTGACATATTTCGTTTTCAGATCACTTCTGTATCCACTCCATCCACGGACCCTGATGATTTCATCGATGATTTCGTGAGTTGATCTTTGATCTTTGATCTTTACCGACCTCTGATACTTGCAGTTCGATTTCGACATCATCGATGCTAAATCCGCCGAACCCACAAGGAGCAGAAGCGAAAGACAAGTTTCGACAGATGTGAGTTGACAAAATATAATAAACTATAGATTACTATAAAAAAAAATGTCTCCCGTACATTGAGCATTACTTATCGAAATGGCTCTTCATGATCACTGATATCTTTTAGAGCTACGCTACCTCCATCGATAGTGCGTTCTTTGACATGCCAGACACCGACTACGAACAGATAGTATCTGAGGTAAAAATTATTGATCTTTAATCATTATTCTTCAGTCGGACTATTTTCGACATTAAAAATGCTTTTTAAAATTTCAACCCTGAGGGAAAAAATTATTTAGAGTATTTTACTTTTAAAAATAATTGCTTGGAGAAGTGCAGGAGCCTCGACTATTGATCTTTGATCTTGTATCGTAACCATTTTCTCATTTCAGGTGAGTGAAGAGGAATTCAACGCGGAGTTCGCTCGTTTCAACAACTAGGAGATGAATTGATTAATTGATTGTTAGGAAATTGTTAATCTGAATCTACCTATTCATGCCGATTTGTAGTGTATGTATATAATTCAAATTCTTCAGTACTAAAATATCATAGTGTCTGTCTGTCCGTCCGTGCCTAACTAACTAACTAACTAAGTCTGTCTGTCACGCTCAACTTTTTTTGCTCATAACTCGCTTCAAACTCATTCTACAGCCTTAAGATCTTCATCATTAGACTTCTCATGAAAAAAATTTTCAAAAAAAAATCGATAATTAATTTCGTCATCATTATGCAATAATCCGTTTTCTTCACGGTTAACGCCAGAAACTCGACCAAATCGATCGTCATTGGCACCAAATCACTCGTTATCAAAGTTTTCAAAAAAAAAATCGATAATTTATTTCGTCATCACAATGCAATATTGCGTAATGATGATGCAATATACCGTTTTTTTGCGCCGTTTTCGCCGGAAACTTAACCAAATCGATCGTGCTTGTCGTCAAACTTCTCGTCATTAAAATTTTCAAAAAATCGATAAACAATTTCGTCATCACTATGCAATATGACGAAATACTTGTTTACAAAACTATTCTTCGCTCCGTTTTCGCTGGAAATTAGGCTGAATTTATCAAGTAGTTAGGTGGAACGCATTCACGCTTGCGGAAGGCTCGTGAGGCCGAGAGCGACCCGAAAAAAAGTGGATGGAGCCACTTCGTGGCTCCATCCCAACTTTTTCCGGATCGCTCTCGGCCTCACGAGCCTTCCGCAAGCGTGAATGCGTTCCACCTAACTACTTGATAAATTCAGCCTAATTTCCAGCGAAAACGGAGCGAAGAATAGTTTTGTAAACAAGTATTTCGTCATATTGCATAGTGATGACGAAATTGTTTATCGATTTTTTGAAAATTTTAATGACGAGAAGTTTGACGACAAGCACGATCGATTTGGTTAAGTTTCCGGCGAAAACGGCGCAAAAAAACGGTATATTGCATCATCATTACGCAATATTGCATTGTGATGACGAAATAAATTATCGATTTTTTTTTTGAAAACTTTGATAACCCGGCGACATCTAGCCAGCGAGCGAGCGAAGCGAGCGTAGCTGGCTAGTTTTGTATTTATCATAGTATTTACCGGTGACCTCTGTGATAGAAGTTAATGTTTGCCTGATAAAATATTTTTTATCCTTTTTAAATAAAAAAATACATAATACGGTGTCAATCATCTTTATTGATATAAGTTAAATGATATGCGAAGTAAATAATCATCAACTCGCTCGTTGTACCTCTACTACACTTGAATTCGAGGTTGACACCTGAAACGTCGCGTCTGATTAAAATATAAGATGATGTTACCATCGCTAGCGCAGCTGCTTTTCGCACTCGCCCGGGGAGGGAAGCCATCAGTCGTCGATATGTGGGCGTTATCCCCAGAAGAATGAGATTGTGCGCTGTTGGATGTAGGACGAGCAACGCGAATAGGAATAGGTTAGCCTCTGAAAACAAAGGTGAACTGCTATTTGCGCGATCATGAATACACCAAAATGAACAATGACAGTTTAGCCTTTGAAAAAAAATGGAATACAAGTAATTTGCGGGGTGTGGGCTGATGAGTGTGAGCTATCACCTACCGAATGAAATGCACTCGCACAGAACGGCGACAAACATCACTGAGCCAGGGATGAGCAGCATACTAATGGGAACGACGAGCTGGAAAGTTTTTCTGTGGACACACATTATTTCAACCATTTTTTACAATGACATCAGTGATTGCCATTCTAGAATACTCTACGGTCAATAGTCTCTTCATTTTCCAAACTCTCTTGTCAAAGATGCTAGAGAGTGCATGTGAGATGAGGAGACAATTCCTCCGTATTTCGAAATCTAGTCACCTGTATGAACAGAACGAATAGGGAGCGACGAATTTTGACGATTGTCATCTTGCTCCTTTTGTTCTGTGATTGATTTTGATAATACTAGGAGCTATTTCCTAACAAGTCAAATGAAGTGATCCACTCGAGGAAGACTAATTGTAAGGTACAAGTTATTTGTTCATTTGAAAATTTATTGTCTAGTCACTGACATCTCTATCGAGCACGACGAACATGTGCAAGAATACGCCAACAAGCAGCAGCAATGTAATCGTCAAAAGCTGGAAATACATATTTTTCCATTATTCAGGACTTCTCTTCCGTCTCTTCTTTGTCCACACTTTCTCGACCGATCAGAGTGATGAGTGAGAATGTGAAATGAAGAAACGGTTACCCTATTTTCAACTCTACTCACCACAACCACGACATAAACACGACTACCATTCAATAGATTCTTATTCGGACTTTCCCTATACGATCCAGAAGACGCATCTCTTTAACTTTGATCATTTTGTACCTCTCTCTCTCTGTCGATCGCCTATTATTGTTATTGAGTAAATGTTCAAAGGACCATGAAAGTACAAAGAGACAATAATAAATATATTGGTTAAGAACTATAAGCAACACCACAAACCTACCGTGCAATTGAATGAAAACAGCTACGATCCTAAATCTGTGCGAAACTCTTCCCTAAGCTGCGAGTGGCCTAAGCCTAAGCGGTCCTAAGCGATTTTTTTAAAGAATCGCCTATGCGCAGTGCGCTTCCCCGGTGTCATCAGGCTGCTCGCACATTTCCCAAACTATCCATCGCTATGCGCCTTTCCAAAAGAACGCTTAGGCCCGCTTAGGCTTAGGCCGCTCGCAGCTTAGGGAGGCGTTTCGCACCGCTGCCCCGTACTGTATAATTGAGTAAATATCGTGAAATAAACTGTAAAATAGCGGAAAACATAAAAAATGAGAAAAAAAGGTTTGGGGCCATTATTTTTCTGAAATTGGGGCCACTATATTTATTTCGAAAATTTGGGGCCACTATTTTTCCATTTTTGAGGGCCACTATTTTTATTCGGGGGCCATCATATTTTGATGGCCCGAGGGGGCCACTATATTTATTTTGGGGCCACTATTTATAAGTGGGGCCACTATTTCTCCTTGGGTGCACTATTTTACACTTCAACCGGTTAGGTTATAAAATATTTGATTAAAATAGCATATTTAAGATATTTTCGTTCGAAAACTGAGTCTACGATTAATCAATGATGTTGTTGTGAGCACTCACGGTTAGTGTTGAGAACATTTGATCGGTATTTATTATTTTTCATATTTTTAAGGTTTAGACGACTACGAGTATCCAACTCCCCCTTCATCGAATTTGAGTGCAATTGAAGAAGAAGATGATGATGTCTATTCGATGTCATCTGGATCAACTACAGAAAATTCAATCGATTCCATAACAGAAGCAGAGAATAGAAAACGGATTGTCGATCCAGCAACAATTTCCCTCTTTGATCCAATTGAATCGGATAATCATCTCGAATCGAAAGAGTCAATCCGATCTGGAGAGATGGAGGAGTCAGTTGATGATGCCACTTCGAATGAAATCAAGGACTCATCCATCATTGAGAGTGCACAATCGAATGGGATGGAACATCCTAATTCACCACGTTTTGACTTCTCAGATTCGTCCGAATCAGAATTTATGGAGTACTCTCAATTTGATCCATCAGATCATTTGTGGTCTGTTGATCCATCTCCATTTCTCCCTTCAAGTCAACAATATTCAATACATTGCTCGGATGAAATCAATGAAAGTGAATGGTTGTCATTCACTCAATCAGACGATTTCCCATTTCTTTCCCATTATGATGACTCTCTTAACTCATATCTCTCTCCATTCGATGATAATCGTGTAGATCATTTCAACATCGATGATGATTTTGAACCGTATTCACTTTGATCTATTCCATATCTCAATATTCACTTTCTGTTTTTGTTCACTTCAAAATATCGATAGTAGATAAATAGATATAGTACAGAATGCATTCGATTGCTTTCGTATCATACAAAAACTACAACAATTCTTTATCGATATTAGTGTGTTGTGTTTGATCTTCCGATCTTTCGAAAGTAGATACTGGAACGGCGACAAACATCACTGAGCCAGGGATGAGCAGCATACTAATGGGAACGACGAGCTGGAAAGTTTTTCTGTGGACACACATTATTTCAACCATTTTTTACAATGACATCAGTGATTGCCATTCTAGAATACTCTACGGTCAATAGTCTCTTCATTTTCCAAACTCTCTTGTCAAAGATGCTAGAGAGTGCATGTGAGATGAGGAGACAATTCCTCCGTATTTCGAAATCTAGTCACCTGTATGAACAGAACGAATAGGGAGCGACGAATTTTGACGATTGTCATCTTGCTCCTTTTGTTCTGTGATTGATTTTGATAATACTAGGAGCTATTTCCTAACAAGTCAAATGAAGTGATCCACTCGAGGAAGACTAATTGTAAGGTACAAGTTATTTGTTCATTTGAAAATTTATTGTCTAGTCACTGACATCTCTATCGAGCACGACGAACATGTGCAAGAATACGCCAACAAGCAGCAGCAATGTAATCGTCAAAAGCTGGAAATACATATTTTTCCATTATTCAGGACTTCTCTTCCGTCTCTTCTTTGTCCACACTTTCTCGACCGATCAGAGTGATGAGTGAGAATGTGAAATGAAGAAACGGTTACCCTATTTTCAACTCTACTCACCACAACCACGACATAAACACGACTACCATTCAATAGATTCTTATTCGGACTTTCCCTCTACGATCCAGAAGACGCATCTCTTTAACTTTGATCATTTTGTACCTCTCTCTCTCTGTCGATCGCCTATTATTGTTATTGAGTAAATGTTCAAAGGACCATGAAAGTACAAAGAGACAATAATAAATATATTGGTTAAGAACTATAAGCAACACCACAAACCTACCGTGCAATTGAATGAAAACAGCTACGATCCTAAATCTGTGCGAAACTCTTCCCTAAGCTGCGAGTGGCCTAAGCCTAAGCGGTACTAAGCAATTTTTTAAAGAATAGCCTATGCGCAGTGCGCTTCCCCGGTGTCATCAGGCTGCTCGCACATTTCCCAAACAATCCATCGCTATGCGCCTTTCCAAAAGAACGCTTAGGACCGCTTAGGCTTAGGCCGCTCGCAGCTTAGGGAGGCGTTTCGCACCGCTGCCCCGTACAGTATAATTGAGTGAAAATCGTGAAATAAACTGTAAAATAGCGGAAAACATAAAAAAATGAGAAAAAAGGTTTGGGGCCATTATTTTTCTGAAATTGGGGCCACTATATTTATTTCGAAAATTTGGGGCCACTATTTTTCCATTTTTGAGGGCCACTATTATTATTCGGGGGCCATCATATTTTGATGGCCCGAGGGGGGCCACTATTTATAAGTGGGGCCACTATTTCTCCTTGGGTGCACTATTTTACACTTCAACCATCGTCTCTTCAATTCTCTCGCCCATCAGAGGCACACGGAATGAAGAAACGATTGCCCGTATTCCGAATTCTACTGCTCACGAAGGCAGTGTGCAGCGGCACTCCGAGATTGCACAACACGCCGAAGCATATTCTGGAAAGGGAAGGAAAGAGCGGGATCGGCTTGAAGAGTATGTCAACGTACACCATGCTCACGATCACCATGACCTATATTATATTTAAATTGTTCGCTAATTTAGGGAATTATTTTCGTTTCTTTTGGAATTCCGATACTCATGAAATTGTAAAAAAAACTTTCAGAAAAAAGAACAACCTGAGTGAGCAGCAGATAGCGTCTGATCGCTGCTTGGTGAGGAGGTGTCTCGTAGATGAGAAAGAACAGAGAGATCACATTCAGGACCGATGCAAGGCAGAATACGGCCGTGTGGGCGGTTTGGATCGTTTCCTGCACGGATGGTAATGGTGCATCGATTTTACAGTCATTAGACAATTCTAGGTTGGAGCCATCGCTAAAGCCAGTTTTTACACGGACCACAATGCGGTCCATTGTCTATTGTATTGTATACTTACCTGAGCTGCGGGCGACAGGTAAATCATCGAATGCGCGTGGGACGAGAGACTCGTGTAGTGATCTCGCTCACTTTGAGGTATGTTTGCACGCGCAGGTGTTTTGATGGCAGACGCCTTTGGACAGAAAGGCCATGGCAACAACTCAACAAATGTACTACATATGCAAAGTTAGATAGAGAAGTGAGAGCTCTAATCTGCAGTTTACGAATCGATCAAATTTTCATTTGCATATTACCGGTTGCTCCGTTGCTAATTAGAAGCTCTTGTTGCCTGACATGACACAAGACATTCATTTGATGCTAATTGTTGCAGTCAATAACGCTTTATCCGCACGATATGGTAACGAAGAAAATTCAATGATACAGCACACACAATCACTCGGGATGCTCTACAATCGCTAGATTAACAGAATCGATCAAGGGATCAAAGATTACAATGAATAGGTCTTTCTTACACGTATTGGGGCTCTGAGATGTCTCAGAATAACTCAAATATAGAAAATATGGGATAATTTCAAAATTATTTTCAGGTCGAGGCCTGCTTCAGTTTGTCGGATAATTCATTCGTCACTTGCTTGCGAGTGAGATACGCGGTCTTGCGCAGTTTGGAACTCGGGTATCTGGAATTGTATCATTTTCTTCTTTCTTTTTGCTAATGAGATATGTTTCAATTAGGATTCATCAGTCATGTATGATGGTCTTCTGCTGAGTTTTTGAAAATATATGTATATCTGGTGGGGATACACAGTGTCACTTTAAAAATGAATCCAAACATTTGGAATTTTGAAAGTGTAACCGATTAATTGAACACGAGGATTGAAAGCGTTCTTTTGATCCTCCCCTTGTGGAACAAAGAAAGATGAACCATTAACATAGAACGCGCAGAGAGAACTCGACAAAGCCGCACTCATTATGTAAAATCGACTATAATGAACCCGAAAAGCGAAACCGACGATTTGTAACCGAGATTTTGTAACCGACTAAATAGTAATGATAAAGTAAAACCGCCGATTTGTGTGCTAATTCTCGATGCAGATACACGCCCAGCCCTCAATATTGTAGTACTCGAGTCTCTTCAATAATTTGCATGACTGCATTTGCACTGATTAGTTCGTATCATCGGAAAGTTAACGTTGTTTCTTACTTTCTTCGTCTGATCTCACCATACCCCTTGGTTGAGTAGATGAGATACAAATGACGATCCCATCGAGAATCTGCATAGAGAATTAGCACACAAATCGGCGGTTTTACTTTTCATTACTATTTAGTCGGTTACAAAATCTCGGTTACAAATCGTCGGTTTCGCTTTTCGGGTTCATTATAGTCGATTTTACATAATGAGTGCGGCTTTGTCGAGTTCTCTCTGCGCGTTCTATGTTAATGGTTCATCTTTCTTTGTTCCACAAGGGGAGGATCAAAAGAACGCTTTCAATCCTCGTGTTCAATTAATCGGTTACACTTTCAAAATTCCAAATGTTTGGATTCATTTTTAAAGTGACACTGTGTATCCCCACCAGATATACATATATTTTCAAAAACTCAGCAGAAGACCATCATACATGACTGATGAATCCTAATTGAAACATATCTCATTAGCAAAAAGAAAGAAGAAAATGATACAATTCCAGATACCCGAGTTCCAAACTGCGCAAGACCGCGTATCTCACTCGCAAGCAAGTGACGAATGAATTATCCGACAAACTGAAGCAGGCCTCGACCTGAAAATAATTTTGAAATTATCCCATATTTTCTATATTTGAGTTATTCTGAGACATCTCAGAGCCCCAATACATCTTTGATTTCTTGACCGAAAATTAAACTCACAGCGCGCTCTTCTTCAATGCCCACGTAACGAAGCTCAAGGCCTCCTGACTTGCTTGGACCGGGATGAGGTTGGGATCGCATTTCACCTGAAATTAGGGAGTATTCAATGACAATACATTTTATTTTGGATTACTATAAAAAAGCACAGAAACGACCAAAATATCGTATTTTGAATCGAAATTAGAAGTAATATCATACGAAAAATAACTCACATTAAGAACGTTCTCCTTGATCTCCTCGTAAGTATCGTACTCGGAGGTGAACGGATGGAAACCGCCCAAGCTGCAAAAATCGATAATTTGGGATAGGTCAGGGCTTCCGTATCCCTGATTTACACATGTATTCGGTATCGATCGATAAACTCACAGGCAGAACAAGATGACTCCCATTCCCCAGATATCAGACTGCACGGTAACAGTTGCATCAGGTAGATAGAACTCGGGCGGCGCCCAGTTCTGATCGAACGACGCCGGGTTGACGGGCTGAATTTTTTTTCTAGATACGGAATCGAGCGATGATTATACCAGAAGGGTTCATCGATGTTTAACTATTATGTGAAACTCAACTGGTTTAATTTTTGGAAATGAAATAACATAAAAAAAGATGTGAATTGAATAGGGATTAGGATTCGCACGGACGAGAAAGTGTATGAATTAATGTGAGCGGAGAGATTGCTTACCTTTTCCTCGACGAGTCTTGCATCGGAGAAATCAACGATACGGACGATCCAAGATCTCTTCGAAGCGAACATCACGTTGTGAGGAGACAAAGAGAGGTGGGCGAGACTGAAACAAGCTTCTCAATATTTTGGTGGATAGTGAATTGTAGATTGCCACCAACGTGCTTATCTTCGCTTTAGCTAAGTTAGAAATGAGATATTAATTCGATGCGGTTGTAATAGATGAAGGAGGTAGCGCTACATACCCCTTGAAGTGGAGCCAGTGCAGGCCCGAGGCGATCTGCCGAGTGGTCAGGGCAATCTTAATTAATTGATATTAATATTTAATTTTGAAATGATTATTTTCTCCAGCCTTCCCTTCTGTGTAGTAATCTATGAAGTCCTCAGTTGTCTCTAATCACTAGTTGCTCTTAACTCTAACGTTCCAAACATTGTTTGTGAGTCCCAAACGGATACCGTAACCAACCTGCTCCTCGGTGTAGTAGTCCATGAAGGTGAAACGAGCGAAGACGTCCTCGAAGAGACGTTCGACGAACAGGTACATTAGACCGTTGCTGCAAAGTGTTGTAGCATGAACTGAACTTGAAATACACGAAGTGTAGCCCTTCGCACTGTGGCAATAATAACTGATGAAGTGAGACAGTACTTAAGTAATTACTGTGAGTAATTATTTTTTGCAACGGGGAATAATGGAGGATCGCTCTGGCACGTTTTTTGCATCTCATCAACCCTCAAACTCACTTATTATACGCGGCCATCAGATGGGCGACGTTTTCGTGCTGACCGCGGGACAGGAGAAGGTGCTCACTGAAAAAGGAGGAGGTCGAAGATCAAAGATCAAAACGTGGTATTAAGTGCTGAGATCAAAGATCAACTGTCGCTCACCGTCTCGCGTCCTCCGTTGCCTCGGAAATTTTGCAAGCGCAGTGGGCGCCAATCTACAATATTTTTATTTATAAAATTATGTAGAAAAACAATAATAATCTACCTCGGTCTTGTTGTCGACGGCGTTGCGAACGATAGCGAAGCGGCCTCGTGCGAGCAGTGATTCCATCTGAACGAATAGAACAATAGTGTTGAGGCTGATATTATGAATTTCGTAATTTTTCTCACATCGTTAATGTTATATTTTTTTTCAATGAGATAATCAAAACAATACAATTCTGAATCTACATCAATTGAGCATTCTGTGAAACACATTCCACCCACCTGGAATCGGCTTCGTGGGTCCTCGGTCATCAGTGACACCTCACCGGCCACTTGCCAGCCCTTCTCCTTCTCGATCTGCAAATGTATATTTTTAATGAGACTGCTGCAAAATTTGAAAAATAGTGCTGCAAAATCCTAGCTGCTATCGACAGTAAGACCGCACCTCGGCCTCGCTTTCCTCGCTCTCTTCGGAGATGCCCTCGAGCTTCTTACCGTGCTTGCCCTGTAATATCATTAATTTTATTATGTTTTCAGGTCAACTATTAAACGAAAGGGGAAGGGTAATGCTTGTTTACATCTTGCAATATTTTTTTCATACTTGAAAATTATTTTTCTCACCTGAGGCAGAGTAACGACGCTCAGTCTCTTGTCCTGTCTAAGCACATCAACCTGGAGCTTGGGAGCTCCTGGAAATATTTGAGATCAAAGATCAAAGATCATAAGCAAAATACCAAAGATCAAAGATCACAAACCTCGTTGATGGGTTCGAACGATGCGCGAGTTGAGCGAGGGCTCGCCGTATCCAAAAGCGTTCTTTGCTCGGACCTGAATTTATTTTCCGATATTTCAGAAGATTCCGAGTGTATTTTGTTCGATGATGTTGGAATATTGTATCGTCACATTCAATGCTATGCTACCATAAGAAAGGTACTGTGCAAAAAAAAGAAGCAGGAAGAAAATAACCCACTCTGAACTGATAGATGCCCAGTGGCTCCAGATGCTTCAATACGACGGCCTCATCGTCGATATCGTCGGCAATGGTGTGCCAGGGCGCGCAAGGGTCGCCGTTTGCTGAAATTTTTCTTTTCTTTGACTGCGTGAAGCATCAGCTAAAAGCTAAATGACCTTCTAAAGCATTTTTTGTCGGCTCGGGGTGTTGAGAAAACTAGTCAACGGCTTTGCGATTATGGTGAAACATATAATAATAATTATTGAAGCTCACTCTGCAGTCTGAACTCCAGCTTGTAGGTGATTCCCTCGAGGTAGGTCGGGCCCTCGGGCGCCTCCCATGTCATGTACAGCTCCGTGTCCGAGGAGAGCTCGACGTCGGGACGACCCGGGCGGGCGGGCGCGTCTGGAACAATTTAACGATTAATTGACTGGCATAACAGTTTTTTTTTGCAGTGCATCGTTCGCAGTAGAATGTACCAGCTACCAATATAATTTTAAATTTATTTGCTATTCTGTGAATGATGTTTTGCCAAAGTGGAATCTATTGCAATTCTGTACCTCCACTGATCAATCTCGCCGTTGTCTTGTCACTTCCATGGGAGTTCTTCGCTTCGCACGCGTAAAGACCGAGATCGGTGGGAGAGGGAGCGGTGATGATGAGACGAGCGATGCCTGAAATTGATTGTTTCATCACGGTAAATAACATTTCAGCGCGGTCTTTGGGGTATTTGTTGATGTGCACTAACAATGAGACCATTCCAAGTCAAAAAGGGCACGATTTAGCTATTCAGCGTCTACTATCTGGAACCGCTTTTAAGGATGAGGAAATGATTACTCACCGTCCTTATAGGTGATGCAGTGCCGCTCGTCCTGCTCGATCGGCTGCTCGTGCATCGACCACGCGATCTTCAATAGTATTTATATATTTCAATAATAATGATAAAATGTCTTATGTGATTAATGTCAATATTTTTCTAAACCGCGCATTGGCCGACAATCAATTTTGGCAATTGCACTCGACTTTACGTCAACGATGAAACATATCGCATATTATATTTCCTTGAACATATTTTTTCTATGGGAATTAGACCATTTTAGTGCTACATGGACAAATTCGTATCAAATACAATGAATGTCCGCCTCACCTCCGGCTGTGGCTGCCCTACAACTCGGCACTCGAAGACGGAAGTGTGACCGGACTTGACCATGGGAATGTCACGGAGACGAGCGGAGAAGATGGGAGCGAAGGCTGAAAGCGATGACATAGGAAAACTACAAACACCGAAACAATTTTTTAATGAATAAGAAACAAAAAAGAGCTAAGAAAAAGTCTCACATCCATCCTCGTTTTTTCTTGTGGCGCTCGGAGCGACTTTGGTGATGTCCACCTGGAAGGTTTTTAGGTGGTATAAATTCATAATTCCGTACCTTGATTCTCTCAATAGCCGTCGCCGACGGGTTACGCATGATCGAGTTGGCGTGGTCGTTGACTGTGGATTCAGCGGCACCCGAGGACTTCTCGCGAAGAATGTCAGTATACCTGCAGAATAGTGATCTCAGAATAACAAATTTCTTCATTTCTAGTGCTCTGACCGGCGAAAGAGTAATTAGCGGTGTTTCAGTTCAGATTAGTTCACAAAGGAAAAGCAAGAACGAAATTGATTTAGTTGTGTTTCACAAGCAAATCAAATGTTGAGATAATTCGTCTCAAGGATCACATTCGCTTTTCGATTTAAAAAAACATTCTGACCTTCTTCTCTCTCTCACTGACACATCGGCGTTCCTTGCTCCAAGATATCCTTGCGTGACATATCCAGCACCGTCGCCCCACAGTTGCCTGTAGGAAAAAATCTATTAATTCTTTGGCTTTGAATCACATATTATCGGTCTAGGTGGGGTCGGTAGTGTTTCTAACAGAACGGGAGGTCCGCTCGGGAGCTAGGCATTGTGGATAAGACTATTTGAAGCTCGTCTAACAATATATTTAGAAGTTAGAAGATGAAAATACTGCGATACCTGCGATAATCGCGCACGCGCGCATTGAACTGCGGCCCGCGAGTGGCCATCAGGTACGTGTCCGGACCGATCTGTATCAATTGTATAATATTAGAGTTTGAAGTATCGCTATCCCAATTTTGATAATTTCTTTATGCGGAAAATGGTCAGCAACAATTAAATTGACGAGATTCCGTCAGATACATACGCTGTCCGAAACTCATTTGAATCTTTGTTTAAAATCTTCCAGTTTGCAATCGCCTCGCGCTGTTTGCAAAGAGAGCAAAGTGTATATTTTTGGAATAGGCTAGTGTCAAACCTGATAGTGGCTGTCCCATGGCGAATCGTCAATGTCATAAGCAGGCTCGTACTCCTCCTCCTTGTAGAAGTGCTTCGGACGATAGCGTTCGAGATCGTCAGCCGGGGCCTTCTGAAGACAAATTTTTATTATATTTAGTCTTATTTTATCTTTTCTTTTTGTCTTTTTTTCTTCCCGTGTTCTCATCTTACTATCTGGTACTGGTTCTTCAGTAAAAAACATGTCTTATTATCGATTCGGAATTCCTTTTCTCTATGTTCGGAACATCTCCTTCAGAATCTTTTCTGTTTTCAGCAAATCGCTCTTATTTCTCTCATCCCATCGCTCTCTCACTCGTTCTTTCTCTATCTCGTCAATATTTCGAGTAGGCGAGCGGGCCAGTGTAAAGCAAGCCAACAGACGAGAGGGAACCACGGGAGAGGGAAAGGAGGGGGCGAGAGGGGGTAATAAAATCGATAATTGGGGAACCTCGAAAGTCCATTGCAGATTTAAAAGTTCTACCAAGTAAAAGTCAAGGACATCGATATCAGAAAAGAATCGGATGCCCTATTTTTAAAGGAAATCAATAATTCAAGTACCGTACCCGCTTCTCCCTCTTGTCACTGTCGTCCTTAAACTCGGGCTCGTGCTCCTTTGGCTTGCCCTGGAAAGATTCATTATTAGGAGTTAATAGAGAATTTCATCGTCCACTTGACAGAAAGCGTTAAGAGGTACAAACATAATCAAATTCAATAAACGGTTGACCAAGGTGAAATGACGGAGCATGCAAATGATAAATCCAACTATCAACCAATCTTGTAGTTTGCATCCTCATCATGTAGTTCTTCAATAAATTGTACTAAATGACGATGCTAACTACAATGATAATGAAGAAACCCTTGGTAAATTAAATAAGCTGTATCAACAAACCTTAATCTCCCTATCCTTGTAGTTGGCATCTTCATCATCAATCTCCGGGGCGGTTCCATCTGGTGGCAGGAAGGACGGTTTGCCGCGCTTCGTAGCGATAACGACCTGGAATAAATTCAGGATTCTAAATTTTAAATATTTCAGTTATGGACGCCTACTCCCGAATGCCAAACCCGATGAAATATAACAAATAGTAGGCAACGGTAACCTCGAATACGCAATAATCAACAGCCAAACAACCGGACGTTCACATCATAAGCCAGAATAAATATCGTATGATCTAGTCTAATAATAACTCAGTCCTCGATTCCCTGGCCGAGTGCAATACCGTACCTCCATCGAGTGCTCGCTGGCGGGCGACAGTACGACCGGGCTCTTGGTGCCGGCACGTGAGCGACGCGGGGAACGCGGGGAGAGGGTGGCCGATGCCCGGCCGGAGCTGGAAAAAGACACACTTACGTTGGGGAAATGAAAGTCAACATGGGCTGGAAAGTCTACTAATTGCAATGGTAAGATGGCAGCCTTGGCAAAATAAAGGGCAAGACTGAGCAGCATCTTGCGGCTTTTTCGCTTTGAAAGAGTGGTGGTGGAAGGGGATTTTCGAGATAACGATCGGCTCTCTTCTTCCCGTTTTATTGTATCATTTCCCGATGTTTCCGTTGCGTTTCACAGGGCAGGGAAGAGCCGGATGGACTTCATTTTATGATTTCTGGCACAAAACTCAATGGTCCCCAATAATACTGTCCAACCACTTACGAATAAGGAAGCGCCAGGCTATTCGGACGCTCAGGCGCGGCCATTTTCGCCCGTCGCAGCTTATCGCAAAACGAGGCCAGCATCCACACGAACTGATCAAAACTTCTCGGGAGAACTACGCGGCGAGTGCCCACGCGCCGCGCACTTTTTGCATTCTCGCTTACGACGTTTTTGTTTGTGTGAGAAGGGTGCGCAAACTGATAGGTCGAGAACGGGAGGTGAACGGTTTTGAGGGATAAATCGCAATTTTTACGGTAAAAAAACATCAATAAAGTCAGTCATCGATCACACTTGATTACTGTACTCGGGTTACGGTAGTCGATACTCACCGACTAGTCAGCTGTATGGTCATGTCTTGACCGATGAGACTCTGGACGAAGAGCGGCGCACCGACCGGAATCGACGGGTCGGCCTCAGCGGCGGCGAGCACCTGCAAGAGTACGGTACTTTCAGATTATCGATTATTGATTTTTTTATCCTTTTGGAAAGTTCTAGTAGTTTCACTCTCGTTTGCAAAAAAGAACATGTTCATATAACATTTTCCAGGGAACAATTCCTTCATTTTCGGATATTATTGCTATGCTTCACGGACTGCTCAAGTGTAGTGACGCGCGTTATGAACGATTCCAGTTTGATTTTTGAGCAAAATAATACAAATGAAAACAAATTTCGGCATTAACCCGCTGCAATTTGTCGCTCAGACACGAGATCTTCGTCTTATTCTTCGTCCTTCTCTCAGCTCCCTCATCGTGAACGACATATCCATCCATCAGGACACTAATCGGATGCCGTCCACGTTGAGGCTTCTGATCGATGCCCTCGAAGGTGACGCCGTCTTGTGTGACGGTGATTGGAGGCAGCATGGCTGGTCTGTTGATTCGATGAGTACATTACAAAATTTAGGTTGGCAAACGGAATCGAAAATGGATTCGAAAGGTCAAAAGGAGGGTAATCGAGTGGAAAGAACCATGAAGAAAAATTCTATCTGGATTCCAAGGATTGGAATAATGGCTAAAAACAGTAACTTACAGTAGCAGAAACATCTCAGCATCCGGGTTACCAGAAAATGATGAGAACACACTTACTACTAACCAGCTACTAGGAAGAGAGAACTATGGTTAGAGACCGCAAGCTCCGCCCACTTGGGAGGGATAGAGAATCGCCCAAAAGTGGGATCGAGAGTTGGCAATTCGAATACTTGATCAAATTGGTCGATCAATAGCGCGATGGATAGGTTTCGGCATCATCTTTCAGTTGG
>LS487518.1:143475-155165 GCA_900490705.1 Pristionchus arcanus
AGAGCCCCTTCCTCCAGGTGAGTGCGAGCGTTCGGGGAGGGTCGGGAGCTGAATTTAATTGATTTTTTACAAAATTAATATTAATTTATTAAAATGCAGTATCTGTACGAATGCAGTGCTCATACATGAATAATTCTCAAATCTGACACAAGGAGAGAAGTTAATAATTTTGCAAAGCAATGCGATAGAACGGATTCAGGAAGTACAAAGACACCTCCGCTCAAATCTCCTAGGACAAAGCCAACAACTCGACAAAGCAACTAGAATTCCGTCCTACTGTCTCTTCGCCTAAGGGAAGATATTGTCTCTTCATTCGACACACTCTTTCGCCGGTCAGACTGGTGAGAGAGTGTGTAAAATGAGGAGAGACTACTCTCGCCGTGCCTCACCTCTCATTGCAGAGGGCGACGTATCAGATATCCCCTCTGCCTCACATCTATTGATTGCGAAAAAACGCGCGTGAGACGAGGTAAATAACACTTGCTACGTAATTCTTCACGAGATCAATAGCTAAACATGAGGAAATAATGATTTGTTTGATGGATTGGTTTAAGCATGCGAAATAAACTGAACGAACGGAGAATTTGCGGCTGATACGATTACAATTATCTCAAGGAAGTTGAAGCTTGATCGAAATGCATGATTGATAGCACTTTTCACAGAGAAGAATGCATGCGATAATGGGAAATTTTCGGATGAATCAGGCTAAAATCTGGCTCCTAGTAGTCTTCCAATGCTTGCAATGCGGCAACAATCTGAGTGTGTCTCGTTCTCTTTTCCCAGGCGCGGGATAAACAACACATCTTCGCCTATCGCCCACACATGATCAGAGGGAGAATCCCTCAGGCTCTCCTCATTCTAACCGCTGTCTCGTTTCCCTCACTGAGGAGGGATCAATGGGAACGGATAGAGGGGGAGGAGGGTGAAGTGGATGGGAATCAATGTGTGTGTCAATGGCCGAGCACAGATGGACGATTGTGGTTGAGGTGAGAAATTGGCGGTTGTGATTATTATTAGTTGGCTCAAGCATCAGAAAAAATGGGTGACAAAACACATAGGAAAGCGCAGAAGATAGTTGAAAGAGAGATGATTTGCAAAATATGGAAAATGAGGATTTCAAGAATAATAATAAATAATAATATTAAACTCACGGGTCTAGGTCGATCATCGAAATCATCGATGCTGGCGAGACTGCCCGCGATTGAGTTCTCCTGAACATTGTAATTCAAATTTATTATATTAATATTGTTTCCGGATCTTCAGATATGCTTCACCGGTTCGATATGTTTATTGAATATCACCTGGGTTCGATGCACTTGGGAGATGAACGCGATCCAAAAAATATTAATAATAGCGCTACCTCGGAGATATCACTAAGGATCCTATTCGCAATCTCCTCCTCAATGTCCCTCCTTTCGCCCCGAATCATCCGCACCGGCACCTGAATTGTTATTATAATTAATTTAAATAATTAACATATTTTTTTATAATCAATTAACATCAACTCATCAACCACTGAATTGAGTTGAATTTCATCGTATGGTTAGTATTGGAACAGTATAAAAGCTCGAACATTATTGTGTCCTCAGTCATAATTCAGTTATGCTTCACCGGCTCGATATTCTCATTGAAAATCGCATGAGGTTGATACTCGAAAGAGCGTGTGTTCCAAAAATATAGATATATAACAAGGAGATTCTTTTGACGATTTAGCTGCACTCAGAATACCCCAAGAAGTTGATATGAAGTGACAAATTCGTCCTGACATCCCTAATAAAAAACACAAGAAAAATTCACGTACTTCCGGCATTTCAATCTGCTTGTATTCATGAAATTTGGTGAACATTTCTTTTCTTCGCAGGAGAAAATACTTGACGAAGATGTCACCAATTAGCCACAACTAACTACGCTACTCTAGTGAACGGCACAGATCGACGTACCTAGTAGACACTGTACGAATTCAGAGCTTCTAAGATGCAAAGATATGCTAGAGATCATGGTAAAATGAGAGAGCGCTGAGAAATATCCCGAATTATAGATGGTTAGAGACAATGGGAAAATGCGAGAGTCTCGGACGCGTTATCTAAACACAACTGAGCGGGATGAGTGCGGACTTCCGAGATTCCTGACGAACAGAGGGATAGGTGAGGTTAGAGAAGGGATGATAGAGTGTGTGATCTGAGGAGAGTGTAAGGAGGAACTAGGTATCAGAAGAGAGCTCAGAGGAGACGAGAAAGAAGGGATCACTTCTCAACCCGAAAAAAGCGAGGAAGCATCGGGTTTCAAAGGCAAAAGGTGTGTAAGGCGCGGTTGGTGAGGCGCTTTAGTATCAATATGATTGTCGTATCATAAAAATCTAATGATAGTCCATATTCGGTCATATTTTCTTGCGTGCAGACCTGTCCATGTTAGTTTCATGCCATACAAAACATTGTCTTCGCAAAAAAGACAGTTATGCACTTTGTTCTAATCTACAATATGTCCTGAGTTTGAGTGTGTGGGAGGCAGTATTTGTGTTGAGTAATGAGTACTCGCCCAGTGTGTTAGTGAGACGATCACACTTCGGAAGCGTGTGACTTGCAGAGTGCGTCAAACAATACAAATACGTAAGATTGCGTTCAATATTGTATCTGGAAAGTGCATGCGTGTGTCAAGAATGTGCGAGAATTATATGCGTGAATTTAATTTAATCTTTAAAATAATAGTTTACCTGGGATAGGTCAACCGGAGCAAGATCTCTAGCATCGCGAGGGATCTGATTGAATCTGCAATGAATACGTTTTTTTTTTCTCTCGCAAGGGCCATTTCACCCTTCGCTCTTGCCATTGCGAACTGCAGTCAATAAACAACGGGAAAAATAACCCCATTTGATCGACAGCAGATAAAGCCTCAGTGCCACCTAGAGGCTCTAGAGACTCTCATATGAATCAATGATTTTACAATCAAAAGAGCCCACGAAATAAGCACAACATGAGAAAACCGTACCTCTTCGTCTGCGCCGGCGTCTCTCCCTTCTGCTGCGGCTGCAGCTTCGGCCGTTCTCTGTCAGCAGGCGGGCGATCGACTGCAGAGCAGATATCGATTAGTCTCCCATCGTCTTCAAGAAATTGTGTTGCTAGAGACAAGACCCAAACATTTCTCCCAAACTGTTCAACAATTGCATGAAAATGCAAACAATATTTTCTTATTCAAGCTTTATTCAATTTGCCTCAGTGTTTGGTCATGCGTTTGGTGCCAACTATTATACTCAAATATTCAAAACGACCGCCTTGTCTTTATGAAGTCTGTTTATTACTTCTTTCACAGTAGTTTTACTGCTCTTGTTCTCCCCAAAATCAAGGAGGAGAATAATTACCTCTCCTGGCCATCTTCTCAATGATCTCGGGAGGAATGTTCTTGAGCAAGTTCTTGTTCAGCTTTGGCAATGGATTGCCGCTGAAGTCGACTGGAGGGCCTGAGTTATTGTAAAATTATGTCGCGTTATCATTACATAGAAAGCAAGATTGCATGTAGTGAGGTCAAAAGTAGTCATGAATACATTTTTGCATTTATAAATTGTTCATTTATTAAAGGAGGCGTATCACGAACCGCGCGGGCGACTATGCAAAGTGAGGAACGAGAGGGCGCGCTCTCCTCATTTTGCATACTCTCTCGCTCGTTGCCGGATCTTCAGGGTCATTTGGAACGCAGCCAAATGCTTATAACTCGGTTTAAAATGGATGTACGACTTTCAATCTTCGGGATTCTAATATCGTTCTAGATTCCAATCGGATCATGTTCTCAAAAACATCAACTAATTTTTCATGATACGCCTCCTTTAAGCATATAGGTCGCCATGAAATCGAAATTGCTCACCAGCATTCCTCTCCAGCGGTCTTCCCCAGTCGTCGTGCGGGATTCTGAGAAGGTCCTCAAGGCGAACAAGACGACCAAAATCGTCCAGGGGAATTCTGCAAATGCTCATGAGGATCACATCGACAACGTATTTGCCTAAAAAAAGGTCAATTGATTAATTCGAAATATGTTTCGAAATGAATGTATATTTCAGACACCGCCAATAATACAATAACATTCCACCCGGTAGATTATATTTTAAGAAGAAACATCATAAAATCCACTCTGATATTATTGGAAGTTCGTCTACCGAGTAGAGTTCGAAATACGGGTAATCGTTTCTTCATTCCGTACGCACTCTCGCCTCTCTGACCGGTGAGAGAGTGTGAGAAATGAAGAGACGATTACCCGTATTTCGAACTCTACAACCGAGGCCCTCAACTAACCTGATAACCTCGCCCTTCTTCACATTGCCTTCCTCAGGAGGTGGTTCTTGTTTCTGGAAATAATATAAATATTAAGTTAATTACTTATTATTCAAACATACCTCCTCCTCCTTGACCGGTGGCGGGTCCATATTAGTAGACATCCTCCTGTCGCCCTTCTCGGCCTTACGCTGCTCTGCCAAGCTAGATGGAGGGTCCTGTGTATATTATATTTGGCTCTGTCGGAATAGGGGGGTCCCATGCCAATAGGGGGGTCCCAAAAAAATCTGTCGGAAAAGGGGGGTCCCATGCCAATAGGGGGGTCCCATGAAAATAGGGGGGTCCAAAATAATAGGGGGGGTTCCATACCTACTACCTACTACCCCTAAACCTACTGCTCCTAAGCATACAGCCCCTAAGCCTACTAGAGCACAGTCAGTGCATTCGAAAACCACCACTCCAATTCCCACTACTCCTAGGCCAAAACGCGAAAAGATTACTGTTCCTCCTATTCCCACGACCCAGAGACCCAAACGTGGAAGAACTACTATTCCGCCAAGTACATGCTCATCCATTGACCTTTATTGCACCACAAATATATATCCTTGTATCGCCTGTAGTTGCTATTTCTGGTCTCAAACCATCAGGCAATTGAATAAACAATGTTATTTCAAAATATTGGACATCAAAAGGACAAGGAAAATGAAAATAATAATAATAAATTAAATGATCTGATATGGGACCCCTCTATTGTCATGGGACCCCCCTATTATATGGGACCCCCCTATTGTCTTGGGACCCCCCTATTGACATGGGACCCCCCTATTGGCATGGGACCCCCCTATTCCGACAGAGCCTTATATTTAATATTCTTCGAATGAATAATTATTTTATCTCTGTATAGGGTATTAAGGGAAGATTAAAGTGATCTGTAAGTTAGACAATCATGAGTCAAGATAATAGCGCGCACTGTCATGACCGCAAAGTGCTCAAGTATGATGTATTATGAATTTAGCAAGACGCGATAGTGCAAATTGTCATTAGCACAATGAGTAAAATTAGGGGACTGATTTTGAAGGGGTATAACATCTAGAAGTTTGCGGAATTCGAACGTGAAAGAATGTAAAATATTCGGCTGAAATCCGGCTGGTCAGTGCGATCAACAAATGGCACTTCCATCAACTTTTTTTCTTTTTTTTCGCTCGCCTCTTGCTCGTTTCACTCGGCAAGACCCACTTCGGCTAGAGACCATTGCATTCTGAGAGAATTCAGACGGTCAGAGACCCTGTCCCTTCCATTTCGCGCTACTCTCTCGTTTCACTGACTACGGAGAGGCTGGACAAAATCAAGAGAAGAGACGTTGCTTGAGATGCCAGGCGCTGATTAGAGTATCGTAGAGAGCGAAAGGAGCTGCGAGCAGGTGTGTAGAGGCAGGAGTTTGAGCGATTAGAGAGCGGGTGATGGGGAGAGGTTGCGGGCTCGAGACTATGAGATGCCCACGCGTTGTAACCCCCTCAGGCAGGCCTTCGAGAAAGAAAGGGGAGACGAGAGGAATGAGGGATCTAGCGATGAAGTGCTCATGATTTCTGATTGTGACGATGATGGTGACGATATTTTTTGATGAACAAATTAAGATAAGAAAAAGATAACAAACCTCAACCGGCGTGATCTTCGGGTCAGACGGCGTCTGCAGAACGAACACACGTCGATCCTGAGAGGAACACTAATTGATTAAAATAATCGGCATCGACAAATCATGAAAAAGGTGAACGCAATTTAGATGACTCTCAGATTTGTTCGACTTTGTGAGAAAACCTGAACTGAAAAGATACAGAAGTGATTCAGGATGAAAAAAAACGAACTCACCAGCCACTTCTCACTGTTGTGGTACTTGAACTCCCTGAGACAATCGATTGACAGGGGCACATCATCACCCTCCAGTAGCCAGGGATGAGAAAGGGCTGCTAGGGAGGTTGGACGATTTCTGGAAAGTGTAACTATTTCTTCGCTAGCATGATAAAACATGATGATTCAATGTAAGAAAATATCTGCAAAATATGAATTTCATGAGCGAGACAAATGATCTGTAGAAGATTCCCAAGGATCTCCACATTTAGTCAATAAATCTAGCGTTTATGATGGATAGATCAATGCAATGGGAAAGAAAATTCTCACTTCGGCTGCATCTGTAGCAGATCCCTCACGAAATCCTGTGCGTGCACGGAGAAATCGACCCATTCGTCATCGATGAGGACGTAGTTTGCCTGAATAAAATCAAATAATATCTGTCTGGACACTCAGATTAGAAATCGTGAATGAGGTGATGAACCAACTCTATTTGGAGTTGATCCAATTTCGATAATATCGGACAAATACATTTGTCTTCGCTGATGAATGTATTCCGAAAACGTTTCACATTTAACAAAACGTTTTAATTTTGAAAAGCGAGAAATGAACTAAGATATTTCGAATAGGGGAAAATATTTAAATCACCTGTCCGACATTCCACAGCGTCTCATTGTCACTGTCGCCGTGGAAGGGCGAGATGCCGGTGAGGCTGGAAGTGAATATTTTAATTATTTTTATTCGAATTCTCCGAAATCATTCTGATTGGCCAAAACCATATCCCTGACACGTGCGCACAATCGGAGCGTTAATAACTTCAGGAAAAATGGGGTGGTGAGTCAGCGCATTGCACAATGGTATACGAGAAATGTGCAATACATTGCTGTTCCGGGCGCTGGATGCCAGAGCCTCGTTAGCTCAGTTGGTAGAGCGTCAGACTTTTAATCTGAATGTCAGGGGTTCGAGCCCCCTACGAGGCTAACACTTTTGCTGATTTTTAAGTCATTATTATTTCTGTTTTTGCAAAAAAAGTAATAAGTAATTAGCAAATTTAAATAGTAAATCAAAAAATTCACTCACAGCACATAAGTAAGCGTGCCGAGACTCCACAGGTCGGTAGCTAGGGTAAGAGGAAGACCGCGGACCTGAAAAAACGATAGATCGATTATTTTTCGAATGTGTATTTTCAAATTCTTACTTCGTCAGATTCAAATAAATTTTGATTTTTTTCTAACCACTACGGTCGATCTATCTAACAACCCCTATTCGAATTCGTAATGATACTGAAACACATCACAATTCGAAAAAAAAATGTTGAAAGTATATCAATTTCATTGCAGATTACACTAACATGAGACTAAATACGGTCTAATTTTACTGGCGAAAAAGTAATGAAGAGTCCGTGACCCGATTCTCTAATCTCTACTTAGCCCACCCACCATTTCGGGCGAAACGAATTCCGGACTGCCCTGGCACTCGCCCGTGATCAGACCGCGCTCGTCCACTTTCCTGATTATCGATTGATTGGGATTACGGTAGGTTTATTGCTTGATTTGACATCCATGGAATATAACAACAAACATTTTTTTTACTTTAGTTTTTTTCAGCTTACTTATTGGATAACGAAATCGTTTCAATTTCAATTTTTTAAAATTTTTTTTATCCACCAGGGTGAGTAGGGAGCGTTAATCTAGTTTTTGTTGAAAATATATCTCGTATACCTGCTCTGTCCGAAATCCGCCAACACCAATCGCCCATCTCTCAGCAGAATGGTTTCTGGACGAAGGTCGAGGTGAGCGATGCCTGAATTTATTCTCCGGACGAAGGTCGAGGTGAGCAATTCCTGAATTTATTATATATGTATTTTTTTATTTATACTTAATTTAAAATGCATTCTCTGTGCAATCACGGGGTAGTGAATCAAGTTGAATTGTTTCAAAAATGGGATAATGAAATTAGAAATACCTCGAGAGTGCAGGGCCGATAGCGATTTGAGTAGGTGCCTTACGAAAGTGCGCACAAGGGCTTCCCTGAAATGTACATTGTATGTTATTGTTGAGAAAAATTGACGGTAATCATGCATTTTTTAAAAGAATCATGGCCAAAATCTTGCCCATTTCATCAACGTCTCTCTGTTTCTCCCCCACTCATCTCCTCTAATCTCAGTTCGAGTGCAGCTGACACTCTCACTCAACGGGAGAATGAACACATAAAAAGTGTGAGCTAGAAGGCTGAGAGGAGGAGGAGGAGAAGAGACGAGATGAAACTATTGGTCGCCAAAATCAATCAATTCGGTTACGTTTCGGTGGCTTATTAAATACCAGTGGCAATTTAATGGACAGTGTTGATGCGGATAACTGACATAAAAAAGTTGCTACGTTCATTCACTGACTCCTTTTAGAATTTTATTGCGGCAAATGTAGGTGAGTTTCAGTGGTTCAACAAAAGAAGTATCAACCGAATTTGACAATGCGTCTGAACTCTCTTTTCTTCAACAACAAATAATTTTATTACCTGCCGGGTCCTCTCGGACTCGTTGCTCGAGGTGTCGGAAACGACATCGTATTGAGTAGCGAGTCATCTGCGCTGAAATTAATGTAATTGTCATATGGTTCCCCCTTGGAGATCACCGAAATTCAGGCCTTCCTACTTTAAACTTCTCCCTACTTTAAAGAACCCAAAATTGGTGTCAATTTCCTCATCATCAGCTCTTTATGATTCCGACGATTTCGTCACGAAATTGGCAGATTATTTACATAAAATCGGAGAGGAAATATTGCTAATATTTCGCGTCAAGATTTCATTCGATAGAGTGCTGGGCAAATCTCGATCGCATGCTCCTAATCCCGATTGATTGCCGCAGAACAAAGAAGCAAGACTCGGAAGCGAGAGACCAAGCAAAATGGAGAGAGTGCAGAGAAAGAAAGACGGATAGAAGAGTCCTGATTGCTCTTAACGATCCGCCGATGCCGTCACACAGCCAAAACGACAGATGGTTTACACCAAATAGGAGAGGAATGAGAGGGAGATGCGACTCGCGCGCAAAGTCCCACAGACATGAATACGCTTCAGAAGGGCTACAAAACACGAGTCTCGCACATAAAGCAATCGTATGTAAGTTTCAATTGAGCACAAATAATTCAATAAAAGTCGAAGAATGCGTGCTAGTAAGGGATGAAATTCAATGCTGCGATCCTAGGATAGGTGTGAAATCCAACCCACTTGCAACAGTGTACGGCCGCTTTTTCGCACTAACGAAGCAACTCGGCAAATTTCGATTTTCGAAAATAATAATTATTATTTAAATAAAAAATATTTGGCTCACACTCTGAGCATGGGCGAGGGCGATTTGGGCTGATCCCGGTCCATAGGCACCAGGCCCTGATCCGGTTCCATATTTGACGGTCGCGCCGAGGCGGTCCTATTTCCCGGTTCTGGTTCCGGAAATTGGCCGGGCAGGGGTGGCTGGGAGACTGATGGGACTTCTCTGGATTGTGAGGCGGGGGAGGCCTCCGGATGTGTCACAGCGACGAGGTAAGTGAGTGTGGGAAAGGGGGAGGCACAGACGGCTAGAGGGAGGAGAGAGTGGGTGGATCGAGGAGGGCGCCGAGAGGCAGAGGGAGATGAGAGAGCAGGCGAAGGGTGGAGAATGGGGACAAATTATTACCCGTCGAAATAGCAGCAGCAGCTACACATAGCAGAAAGGAAGAAGAAGAGGCCAGCTGATATGTTCGATTATTGCGCCATCGTTGGATCTCGTGCAGTATGAATCAATCTGATTAATCTTGATCAAGTAATCGTCAGATGAGGATGGGTCAGTATTTTTGAAATTGGTGCTTGCCACCAGTCTTATCCAATATAACTCGTGCGATGAATTCAGAATGAACCCATGAATAGATCGACAATGATTAGAATAATAAGAAAATTATGTGTGCATTAAACGTCGTTTATTTTCTTCCCAGTAGACTGCCCAAAGACTCGAAAGACTGATGGCAAAATCAATGAGAGGACCCTTCTCGTTTGTTATCGCAGAAAGAGCGATCACATTCAGCCCCTCAGGCAGGATTACTGCAGTTGCGACGGCTGTCTCTCTCCTTTCCCCATGCTCTCTCGTGTCTCTGACCGGCGAGCGACCAATCAAATTGAAGGGACGAGATCTGAGCCTTTGGCTGCTGGCAGGTGGGCCCGCAGGAATGTTTTCCATGGACCCGATGACCTATTGATTGTAGGAATGGAGGAGAAAAACAGGAAATGAGAGTGGCAAGTGGCCATGGAGGATGTGCAATTGCGTCAATCAGTTTCCAAGCACCAAATAACTTTTATAAAGCAGCACCAATAAAGCAGAAATTTTTTACTGGTTATTTTGTGGATTGCACCCAACCCGCTTTTCAAACTGCAGGCCCGTTTGACAAGATACAACTTGAAATTTCCGGAAGCAGTTGAACGGACTCACCCCTCGTAAGCGACGATTACAAGATCTCCGGCAACTGGAAGCACGGCGTGGATGGGAGCGATGAGTGAGGAATCCCTAAATATCTTAACAGTAATTTGGATTGCTCAAAAACCAAACAAGTACCTATACTTTGTTTTTTGCTTTTTTGCCTTTTCTTTTTATTTTGCTTTAAAATCAATGTGGTATTTTTAAATCTAGGTGAATAAATATTTTGATAAAAAAATCACCTCATCTCGCAATCTCTCATCAACCTCCTGCTCAGCTCTTCATCGACTAGGCATAATTGACCGAAAAAGCGCCACGACTTCTCCTTGTCAAGGATGGGCACGATGCGTCCAGTGGAGAAATCGCTGGATAATTTTAATTGTCCGGGTGATATTTGCTTGTTTCAGACAATTTCCATGAATCAATATGCCAAAAAATTGTGTGGTGTCTCTAGAAACACATTGGTGTTCGATCGGAAAGTGCACTGAATGTATAAACGTACAAGTGCACATTGTCCAGACATTTTCATTGATAGGCATTGCAGTGTAAGCATAGCTGTCGGCGAAGAAGGCGTTGAACGACTTGTAGAAGGGAGAATATTGTGCAGATAAACGAACAGGTGCAGTAGCAGCCATTTTGCAAAAGCAAGTCCTTAGGACCCTCGATAATGATTGTGCTCCGGGTGTAGAAGTGCAGTGAGGTGAATAGATGGACAAGCTTCAGGACTGTTTCATTTACATTGAAGTACCGACCATAACGTCAAACGATGTGATGCGACGAACAAATGAGTTTCAACGAGTGAATGTAATAAGTAGTATTTCCTAATTCAATAATTTTGTGAATTCTAGCACATTACAAAAAAATCCCAAATATCATGATCTCTTCTCTTCTCAGATCCAATCATTCTACTACATTTTCAGACAATATACATGCATTATCATTAAAATCGTTAATAGTGTCGGCAACACGGAGATTCGGAGATTCATAGAGAGGAGCGGGAAAGAAAGATGCAATCAGGTGATAATACGAGATGAGTCAAAGAGAATTGATCGCTGATCTATGAGATCAGAGACAAATAGTGTTCTTATTTGGCGGTGATATTTGATCACGTAAAACTTGCAAATGTCGTGTAATTTTGTGCGTATTTC
>LS487518.1:174937-242603 GCA_900490705.1 Pristionchus arcanus
ACGATTTTTGGTCAATTTGACACATATTTTCACTTTTTTCCTCGCTGAGAAGTGCTATCCAGAAATTATATGTATTTTGTGTAATGTGAGGCTAAGGCCCTCCTAACACAAAAGTATGGGCTTGTGGATCTCATTTCGGGGGGCCGTGTCCGGACTGGAGGAATATTGGTCGAGTCTTACCGAGCAGGGCTCTTAAAATCACTCATGAAACCTAAACAAACAGATGACACGACATTTGTACATAAGCTTGAAGACAATGCGTCTTATTTTAGAGTTATATATGTATAATGTAGAGCTTCCAGGAATCAAGCTGGACAAATTAACTAACCACTTGACGGTCCTCACAGGCGCGCTGGTCTCCACTCGGAACACATGGTCGTCCTTCTCCTTCACCGTGCCGTCCTCGAGTCCCTGAATGTTAAAAATTAATCTTTTGTTTTCGAAAACCAAACACGATAAAATCACCAAATTGTGATTTCAACCGTACTAACGGGGGTATTGAAACACACCCAAATTGTTCAAGGCGGTTCGCATTATCTTACAAAGTGCGGATGTAGTTTGTGTACTCACCTTGACGATCTCTGGTTTCTCATCGACTTCTCCGCTGGCTTCGGATTGGGCCTTGCCCGCCTCGTTCGATGCCTCGACAGAGTATCTGCCGGCGTCGGCGAGATCGGCCACAGGAATGGTCAGGCGGTATCTGAAATAGCCAAAATTCCATATTTATGGCGAATATAATTCGTCGATCAAGGCCAAATTCAAGCTAGCTTCGACTCAATCAATACGAAAATTCTGAAGAAAATGAGAGAAGAAAATTACGTCTGATCGTCGATCTTGTCGATCTTGATCTTATCCGAGGCAGAAAGCGGCGTGCCGTCCTTCTTCCACTGAAAAGAACGTTACCGACTGTAAAATTACAACTTATCTTTGCCTCCATTTTATTTTTTCAGTATAAGATACCATGTAGAGGCGATAAAATTGTGGCAAATTGTTTGATGATAGTGGAATGGAGCAATTAATGGTATTTAAAGGCAGAGCGAAGTATAAGAACTCTCTGAAACTCTAACGAAACTCAAACCTTGACATCGGTAGGTTCGCCGGCGATCTTGACCTCGAAGATGAGAGATGCGCCTTTGGCGACCACCTGTGATTGGAAAGATAATAAATAAATGTCATTTAAGTATTTTTAAAATATCCTGTCACACAAAGTGCATGTTCGAACTTTCGCATGTTTTGTTCTGATTCGCAATAAAATTAAGGATCGGATTCTTCATTCTGAATATTGTGTTTATACCTGGTCCTCGAGTCCCTTGATGATCTTGGGTCCGGCGACCGATTTCTTGACCGTAAGAGCGGCCTCGGAGTCGGCGGAACCAGACGCGTTCGTGAGCACGACCTGGAAGAGGAGATATTCGTACGGTAGCCGGTAAATCAATACCCGCTCATCCCACTCAATGGTGCCTCGAAAATCAGTGAGCTACAGTGCCGGTTAATCGATAACTGAGTGCGATGCCTTACCTTGATCCTTCCGGCGTCCTCCTTCGTGGCCTTCTTGATCACCATCGTGTACTTGGTGTCCTTGTCGCGCATTTCGACGCGCGCATCGGGCTTGATCTCCTGGCCGTTGCGGTACCTGAACGGCACGCAATTTGTGCTGAATATATCCACAATCTGAATCTTAATCAGACTCATGCAAGAAATGAATAAAATTGAGCCAAAAGTGATCCCCTTTTTGAGATTTGTATTTTTCAGCAACCTACCACTTGACGTCCTTGACCCGCACGTTCGTCTGCACCTCGAAGACGGCGTCTTCGCCCTCGGCAATTTCGAGGTCCTGTATTTCGAAAATGTTAAATACGAAAACAACAACAACAACAAGCTGACCTTGAGTGGCTTGAGGAAGGTCGGCTTGGGCAGCTTGACCGTGAGCGCAGCAGAGGAATCGGCGGTGCCGGCATCGTTGCCGACAACGACCTTTATTTGATTTTATTACAGGAATAGGTCATTTATTTTTAAATTTCTAAAATATTCTGTCATTACAGTGTATGGTCAGTGTCGTATTGTGAATGAATTAGTAAAATAACCTTGTAATCAGCTCCATCCTCCTCCTGCGCGTTGGGCACCTCCAGCGAGTACACGCCGTTGCCGAGATCCTGAATATTATTATTATAATATGTTATCCTAATGTTCTTTTCTTGAAAATAGTGAACGGGAATCTGCCAGTCTAGCTGGAATATTAGTTTCCAATACTGTTGGGTTACAAGGAAGCTACAAACCTTGGCTTTCGCGTCGGGAATCTCGGCGCCGTTCTTGTACCACTTGACGGTCTTGACCGGGCCTTCCACCTGCGAAATCACAAATATTTTTTTGTTCGAGTTCTAAACACGTTCGGAAGAATGTGAAAAGTCCTTAGTTACAAAGTCATATCTTGAATAGAGTAAATGATTGGGGCATGATATTCGCTATCTCACCTTGACTCTAAAGGTCGCGGTCTGTCCCTGGTCGACTGAAGTGGGCACGAGTCCCTCAACGATCTTCGGCTTCTCCTTGTCCTTTCCATCGTCCTGTAATTGATGCATTGATTGTTATGCAGAAGATGGTTCTCTAGTTTCTTTGATTGACAAAAGGCAAGACAACATGAAGAGGCGAGAACATGTATCTGCATATGCTGTAACAAGCCTTACCTTTCCAGCCCCATCATCCTTGGCCTTGGGTAGCTTGACGGTGAGGGCGGCAGAGGAGTCGGCGTCTCCGGCATCGTTGCCGACCACGACCTAATAAAGTGTTTTTTTCTATATTTTGATACACTACTATTGACCAAGAAAAATAAAATATTTAGAATCCACTAATTTCGATAATTCAAGGTAATTCAAGGTCAACCCGCAGAAGTTTTGAATTCGTTTCACGATTAGTATTACAGGAAAGCAGCTTGTCAGAAAGCAATCATTCTCAGCATGGCGGTGAAAAAACACAAATACCTTGTAGTCAGCGGCATCGACGTCGTCGGCGTTGGGAATCTCCAGCGAGTACTCGCCGTTGCCGAGATCCTTCGCCACCGGGTTGGGAATCTCTTTGCCGTTCTTGTACCACTTCACGGTCTTTACCGGGCCTTCCACCTGGAAAATAAAGCATGAATTTGGTAAAAATATTGAGATAAATGTGCTCTAGAAGCATTGCATACCTTGATCTTGAAGGTGGCGGTTTCTCCCTTATCCACAGAGGTGGGAACAAGTCCTTGCACGATCTTTGGTTTCTCCTTGTCCTTTCCGTCGTCCTTTGCAGCTCCATCATCCTTGGCCTTGGGCAGCTTGACGGTGAGGGCGGCAGACGAATCGGCGGTTCCAGCATCGTTGCCGACAACGACCTGAATGAATTAGGATGAATGAATGTTTTTAAATACGACCAATTTATTTCTATCAAATGATAGAAAAAATCCAAGAAAGAATTGTGTTTCAATTGGTTCGATCGATTTCACATTTTATCCATTGCGTTGGGCGTTTCAGACGAAAAATATTTTAAAAAAAACTATTGAATACCTTGTAATCAGCAGCATCGGCATCGTCGGCGTTCGGAATATCCAGAGCGTATTCGCCATTTCCGAGATCCTTGGCCTTCGGGGAGTCCATTTCTTTGCCGTTCTTGTACCATTTCACGGACTTTACTGGGCCTTCCACCTAAAAAAGTAAGATTGATATTTTCAAAAGTGGTGTGAACGTGCCTTGATCTTGAAAGTGGCAGTCTCTCCCTTGTCAACGCTGGTGGGAACAAGGCCTTGCACGATCTTGGGCTTCTCCTTGTCCTTTCCATCATCCTTTGCAGCTCCATCGTCCTTGGCCTTGGGCAGCTTGACAGTCAGAGCAGCCGAGGAATCACCGTTTCCGGCGTCATTACCGACAACGACCTGGAAATGAAAGTGTTGCACAAATATTTAAGTGCTTCAACACTGCAATGAACACCATAATTGTTCTTTCAGAAAATAAAACAAGATTTCTACCTTGTAGTCAGCAGCATCCACATCGTCAGCATTAGGGATATCGAGGGCGTATTCACCATTTCCGAGATCCTTGGCCTTCGGGGAATCCATCTCCTTTCCATTCTTGTACCATTTGACGGACTTGACAGGGCCTTCCACCTGAAAATAGGTGATCAGTTTGTTAAGCTGTCCTGCAAGGGGGGTGATCTACCTTGATCTTGAAGGTGGCGGTCTCGCCCTTGTCGACAGACGTCGGGACAAGTCCTTGCACGATCTTGGGCTTCTCCTTGTCCTTTCCGTCGTCCTGTTAATATTATTGTTGTGTCGCTATTACTATAGTGACTAACGGAACCATAACTCTAGGTGCAGTAGTCAATATGGCGACCTATCATTGTAAAAAAGACAGGGGCGCTCGTGCCATCGGCAGTCTACATGCGGCACAATAAAGGAGGGGGCAAATGAAAAGCTAATTTAATGTACCCAGCTGCACTGCAAGGAACCTGTTTTCTCCACGGCAGCGCGGGATAAAATCGCGCCCAAATCCTCACTGTCCAACCGCGTTCGTGGTGTAATGGTCAGCATGGATGCCTTCCAAGCATTCGACGGGGGTTCGATTCCCCCCGAACGCAGAAAGCTTTTGCAGATTTTTGTTTTTTTTTAACCTTCTTACCTTTGCAGCTCCATCGTCCTTGGCCTTCGGGAGCTTCACCGTGAGCGCAGCCGAAGAGTCGGCGGTGCCGTCATCGTTGGAGACAGCGACCTGGAATATGTCAATGACTAGCTATCTCAACTTCAATCCAGAAAGTTTTGAATACGTTTCGCGTATATTATTTTCGCCATTCGGGTTGTCAAAAAGTGATTAATCGATGCATGGTCCATTAAAGATGAATAATTATATCTCACCTTGTAGTCAGCGGCATCGACGTCGTCGGCGTTGGGAATCTCCAGCTGGTAGGTACCGTCGCCGAGGTCCTGAAGTTAGTTATTATTATTTTGTAATGCCCGAAACGTCAAGTCTTTCTCCTCTCTTTGTTATTATTATCCGCTGTGGAAGTTACTAGTCTATCTATACTGTTATTTTTGAGTAACAAGGGTTCTGCAAACCTTGGTCTTCGGGTTCTCCATCTCCTTGCCGTTCTTGTACCACTTGACGCCCTTGACTGGGCCGGCGGTCTGCAATTCAATTTTTTTCGTTCAAAGAACGATACGTCAAACAAGGAGCACCACGATCAACATTACTGTCTGTTCATCTACACATTACTATACGATAGGTGTACACTATGCACAAAAATGGTACCTTGACGGTGAAGGTGGCGGTCTCGCCCTTCTCGACGGACGTGGGAACGAGTCCTTGGACGATCTTAGGCTTCTCGCCTCCTGTGGGCTTTCCTTCGTCTGAAACGACAATTATTATAATTACCAAAACCATTGTTTTGATTCATTCTTGTATGTGGGATTGTTTTCTTTCGTGATCAGAGCTATGATTCCGATGTATCATTGCTAACAATAACTCCTCACCCTTCTTTCCTTCATCGGCAATCGTGACATTAGCCTTGCTCTCGATTTCTCCGGCATCATTGCGCGCCTTGACCGAGTAGGTACCGACGTCCTTGTCTTGGAACTGGAATGACTTTTCATCAACAATATTTTAATTGGCATCACACACATGTGACAATTGTAAAATATGTGACATTGTGCCGAATTTGGTACGAATAAAGAAGTTTTATTTGAAGTTTCTAAAAAATATTATTATTGCAAACTCACATCTCTGATTGTAAGCTTGTGCTTGCCGTTGCCGAGATCCTCCACATTCGCGTGAGGAGATGTGATCTAGAGAATATACTCAGTTATCGATTCATCGATTGCTACCGTACCTCGTCTCCATTCTTGTACCACTTGACGGTCTTCGGGTTGCCGGCCACCTCGACTTCGAGCTCGAGCGAGTGGCCCTACAATTGGGACTCAATACATTTTCATCATGCGAAAGAATCAAACATAGACTGGCAAAGCAAAAAATCATGAAATTATGAAAAACTTGACTTGACGCATCTCACAGAATATTCGGTTTGTTCATAATTACCATCTTATCATTTTGAAAAATTTAAAAACGAAGAAAAGATACCTTGGGCACAGCGGTATCATGGAGTCCCTTCTTGAACGATGGAAGAGCGTCCTTGGGACCACCCAGTTGTTCGGCGGCGCCCTTGGTTGCATCTGTAAAGGTGATATTTGATCTCTCCCAAATATGCGTACACCTTCAATTCACAGACTGTTTTTTTCGAAAATAGCCCTTGAAAGAAATATACGAACCCTTCTCCTCGCCAGCAGCAGCATCCTTGACGGTGACCGTGCACGAGGATTCAACCGAATCGGCATCGGTGGAGAGGACCACGCTGAAGGAAGGTAAGGATATTTCAACAATCAAAACAAGTTTTCAGTCGTCAAGAGGCCGAATGCAATGAGGGTTACGTTTCACGCGCAACTCAAGTGATGCATTATGCTCCAAATATTAGTTAACGCAGTTCGTTCCGTAGAAATCAAATCAAAATTTTGTTCTGACAAAAATCTCAATGAAAATGATGGCAAAACACTTTCGCCTGATTCAAGACCAAAACACGTACCGGTAATTGCCCGAGTCGCTGAGCTCGCTCTTGACAACCTCCAGGCGGTACTCGTAGTCGGAGATCTGCTCGACCTTTAATATTTTATTTTACATTTATAATTATTTAAATACAAAAATATTTTAATTAAAATACCTTGGTAGTACTGCTCGACGTGACCTGCTCGCTGCCCCGGTACCACTTGACGGTTTTCGGGCGAGCGCCCTCAACCTGGAATGGATTGATGGTTCCTGGTTACTGGTGTCTGGTTCCTCGTTCCGGTTCTGGTTCTAGTTCTGGCTCTGATTCTGGTACCATCACTGGTTCCTGGTTCCTGGTTTGTGGTTCCATGTTCCTGGTCCCGGTTCCAACCCGCACATACCTCGACAGACAGCAGGATCTTGGTGCCCTTGTCAACGGTTTGGTCGACGAGGCCGCGCTTCAGCTTGAGGCCAGCTCCGGTGTCTGGAATGAGACTAGGATGAATGTGAACCAACGAAACATGCATGTTACTCAGATGAAATCGAAATTTTTTCAGGAATTTGTCGCTTCCTGCCTCATGAAAAATTCTGCGAAGATAAAGCAACGTTGCCATTATCTACAATTGAACAGTCCTCTCACCCTTAGGTGTAACAGTGATCGGTGCCTTGCTGCTCATGCTGCCGGCGGGGTTTGTGGCCTCCACGCGGTAGTTGCCCTGGTCCTCGGGCTTGGCCGAATCGATCTTGAGTCTGTAAAAGATCATTTACGTTTCCGTATCTATTTCCCAAGCCATAGACCACAAAAATACCCTTCGTCACTAATCACTAAGATCCCAATCCTGAATGCCCCTTTCCTGATGCCTGGATAAATCTGAAACTCTAGTTCCCGGTTCCGGTCCTACCTGTTGGTGCCATCGGGCAGGCTTTCGATCTGCACGCCGGCTCCTGGCTTGACCTCGTCACCGTTCTTGAACCACTTGACCTCTGGTTGAGGCACGCCAGCGACTCTGAAAAAGATTGGCATTTTCCTCGAAATACCACCCCCAAAATAAATTCTGAGATCTGACTGTCTGTGATGTTCAGCCACTCTTGCTAAAATTCATAATCAGCAGCGTATCATCTCTCTCATCGTCCTTTCTAATTGACAAGCTCGTTTTCAACAATGCACTTCACATATGCTTCACACGCAAATGAAAGATTGAGCGAAATGAGTTGGGTATTGTTGCCTGTCGGAACTAGCGAAAACCCAAAAAAAACAATCCAAACCTGCACTCGAGCGCGGCCGGCTCGCCCACTTTCGCTTGCACAGGCGACAGATCCTTGGTGAATTCGGGCGATGAACCGGACATGAGCTTCTCTTCCTGACCGAGCTTGGCGACCTGTGAAAGCAAGAATAAAAAGGTGGGAAAAAACAGCAATCAATGATCGAGGTTACTGTATCTGTATGGTTCGAAATTAACCAATATTGAAGGTATCTGTAACTTAACGGTACCTTGAGGGAAGCTTCGGTACGGGCAGTGCCGGCGACGTTGCGTGCCTCGGCACGGTACTCGCCAGAATCCTGGAAATTGTCGATTTGGTGATGCCATATTTTCGGGATGGATCTCTGATCTTCTTTATCCTTATTTCACAATGATACCTTGACATCAACGCTGTCGATCGTGAGCTTGTACGTGTTGTTCGCCTCGACAGTCTGCTTGTAGCGAGAGTCGGCGATGTTGAGCTCGACCTTGTCCTGAAATATATAGTGTCTTGATAGCTCAGATGGTAAAGCGTTTGGCTGAATGTTTGTGGCCGTTGGTTCGATCCCGCCCAGTGCCAACCAATCTTTTGCTGACCTTGAACCACTTGACTTGCGGCTTGGGCTCGCCGGCGATCTGGCACTCGAAGATAACCTTGGACGTTTCGGCGATGCGGATTTCCTGGAATTATGAAATTATTTTTATCGAATACTTTTCGAGATCATGCAAAAAATTTCCAGTACAATGTGTGATAGAACGAGAAGAGATCATCACCCGCATGATTTAAAAAAAAGATTATTTTCGAAATTAATACCTCCAGGGACTTGAGCACGGTGGGTGCCTTGTGCACGCCGGCAATGCTGACGGCGTCCTCAGCGGGCTTAGCTGGAATATTACTCATTTTTATTGTTTTTTTCAGTCGTCATTCACAATACAACTACTCTAATGTGTCTACCTTTGCTCTTGCACACCTCTTGAAACCTATCCGAACATTCAAGCGCTAGAAAGTGGAGCAGAAAGGAAATGAGGAGTGACGCATGATTGACTTTGCGCATCATTATTAATTTCAACAGCAATCCATTTCATTTCAATATGTATACTGTTCTTACTAGATTTTTTTAAATATCGGAGAAGATTCAATAAAGTCACTCACGATTGACTTTTAGCGTGACATCGCTCCACACATCTCCGTACTCATTGGTCGCCTCGCATCGGTACTCGTCAGTGTCTTCGATCTTGCAACGGGCCACAGTGAGGCGTTGAGTGCCGTCGGAGAGCGATTCAATCTGAGTGAAATGCAAATTAGGGCTGCATTATTGTAAAGTCGCCACTTTTCCCCTCACGATGCCTAAATAGCAACCCTATTGCACACCGGAATGAGTTGTGTTTCAAGCGGGGATGAAGTGCGTGAGTAGCAGGGAATGTTGGTATAGAGTACAGGATATGCGTTTTAAAAATATTACCTTGTGTCTATCATCCTCCTGGATCTCCTTGCCGTTCTTGTACCACTTGATGGCGGGTGCGGGAATACCGCAGGTCTTGCCCTCGAGAACGGCAGTTTCGCCCTCGTAGACCTGCCAAGTATTGATTAGTTGATGGCTCGAGTACTGTAGGCTATCGTAGCATGCTGAACTACTGTAGGCTACGAAGTACCGTAGTCTACGGTGGGTACTGTAGGCGAAAGCACTCACGGTCGCGGGTCGCACAGGCGACAGGAAGTCGGGCGCCTCTCCCGGGGGACGCGGCGCTCCCACGTCCATCACGACGATCGGGCCCTCCGTCCATGCGCTTCCGTATTCGTTCTCGGCGAAGCAGCTGAAATTGGCCGTTAGTTTATGCATAGTGAAAGTGATTCTGCGAACTTTCCAGCCTTTCTGACGAATTGTGTTTCACCATGCGCTCAAATGCAATGGCGCAATCGGTTCAGTTCAGGGACTAAATAGAAAAAAAACCTCACCGATACTCGCCCGAATCCGCGTGCGTCACTCCATCAATGGACAGCGTGATCGTGCCGTCGTCGGCAAAGTCGGAGCGCACGCGGTTAACGTCGATCTAAAGACAAGGGATTATTTCGTTCCGCTCGTATCCCCGATTCCGCTCTACTCAAGCAAATATTCCGTTCCGCTGGTATTCTCAATTCCGGTTTACTCAATTATTTCGTTCCGTTCATATCTTTCCGGTAAACTCACATCCTTGCCGTCCTTGGTCCACTTGAGACTCGGGCGCGGCTCGCCGGTCACCTGCGAGCATCGATTATTGGATTGATACAGTAACCAAGATACTGTTTCAAGATCACAAATACAAGAGATGATGAAGATATTCTCTATTTCTCTCGACCTTATACCGTACCTTGCAGCGAATGAAGGCCACCTTGCCAACTTCGATCGTACAAGAGTGCAGCAGTTCAACAAACTCGGGCGGGCCGGCCTTGCCGGTCGCCGCTGCGCGCATGGCTCCTGCAATATTTCGGTTAACTATGTTCGAAAATTACTGAGAAAACAAGCAAAGCGGTGTGTGGGTGCAGTGACGCTGCATCAAGCCATGCAAAAAGGATAGAGGTTAGTGTAGCGGCGAGGCATGAGAACATACAGAGCGGAAGCAACATTGGGAATCTCAATTGCTCACCGGGATTGATCAGTCTCGCTTCGGTCCAGACTGTCGTCGCGTCGACCAGGGACGTTGCCGTGCACTTGTACGCGCCTTCCTGTCCAGCGATGACCTCGTCGATGACCAGAGTGAGAGTTCCATCTTGCTGAGCGCAGACCTTGGCCTCGGGAGGCACTCTGCCTCCGTCCTTCGTCCACTGGATGCGCACCGTCGACTCGTGATATCCTTGCAGTTTGGCCTCGAAGCGGAGTCGTTGCTTGATCTCAACTCGCTGGTCAGAGAGCAGCTTGGTGAAGCTCAATCCAGACGAAAACTCCTCCTGGGTGTACTTCTGGACGCCGTAGGACAGCATGAGGGGCGCTTCAGTGGCAGCGCTGCCCTTCTCGTTGGTCGCCTCGCACTTGTACTTGCCGACATCCTTGGATGAAGCGTTCGCGATGGATAGCGTGATAACGCCATCGACGATCTTGGTATCGGGCGCGGCGATGGGCTGGCCGTCCTTGAACCACTTGATGGTCGGTTTCGATTCAGGGTTGACCTTGCAGGTGAGATTAACCGTCTCGCCCTCCTTGACAACTGTTTCGACGAGGGGCTCGACGAAGAATGGCGCTGTCGATTCATCAGGAATCCTCTCAAATCCGTACCTGGGCGTCTTAAGTGAGCCCACAGTCTTATCCGCTCCCGCCCTATTCGTTGCCGTGCACGTGTAGCTGCCGACGTCCTCCTGATCAACGGCGTCGATGACCAGGGAGAACTTGCCGGGAGCCGTCTTCACCTCATGGGCTCTTCCTGAGGACGTGGACACGAGGCAGATACCGTCCCTCATCCACTTGATCTCCACTTCTTCTCCTTCAACATGAACGCTGAGGGTAGCAGTCTCTCCCTGCTTGACCTCAGTCTCGAAGGGTAGGGCCTCGAGGAATTTCGGGGGCAGCAGCTCTTTGACCACGGCGAATTGTGCTTGGGACATGGCCGAGCCGACCGGGTTGGAGGCCTTGACGGTGTACGCTCCGGCGTCCTCCTTCCTCGCAGCGTCGATGACGATGGAGTGCTCGTCTCCAGATGACTTGCACACGACATGCACGCCATCGGCAACCACGGGTTGGCCGTCCTTGAACCACTCGATCTTCGGGGCTGGTGCTCCGGAAACCGTTACACTAGCGGCCAGCGGAGCGTTCTCCTTGACCTCCACCGGCTCCAGGCCCTTGGTGAACTTTGGCGCCGCGGTGTCCTTCTCGACCTTGAGAGGTGCCGAGGAGGTATCGATGCCGGCCGGGTTGCGCACCTCGACGGCGTACGTGCCGGCATCTTCTGGTCGAGCATCATCGATGATGAGAGCATAGGTGCCGTCCGGGCGCTCCTCGGTGCGGATTCTTCCGTCGACAACGATGGGCTTACCGTCCTTGGTCCAGTTGACGGCGTCGGGCTTACCGCCGGCGACCTTGACCTCCATCTTAACTTGTTCCTTCTCCTTGGCGGAGCGAGACTTGAGACCCTGATCCAGTTTGGGCGCAACAATGCCCTTCTCCACAGTTAGAGGAGCTGAGGAGGAATCGGATCCGGCCGGGTTCTTCACTTCTACGGCGTAGGTGCCGGCATCCTCAGGCCGGGCGTCGTCAATTACCAGAGCGTAGGTGCCATCGGGTCTCTCCTCAGTCCTGATCCTGTAGTCAGTGACCAAGGGACGTCCGTCCTTGGTCCACTTGACGGAATCTGGCTTGCCTCCAGCAACCTTGACCTCCATTCTAACGGGTTCCTTCTCCTTAACACTCTTCGACTTGAGTCCCTGCTCTAGCTTGGGGGCGCTCGTCTTCTCCTTGAGTGCCGCTTCCGAGGTCGCCGAGCCCTCATCGTTCGTCGCTACCGCTCGGTAGGAAGAGGTGAACGAGGAGCGAGTGGTGGAATGGATGACCAGACGCCAGTGAGTGTTCGTGGCGTCGTGCTCTACGGCGTACTCGCTTGAGGTGACGAGGCGAGTGGACCCGGAGTAGAACTCGACGTGCGGTTGGGGAATGCCGGCAACTGAGCAGGTGAAGATGGCCTTCTCTCCTAGAGAAGACGTCTGCTCGGAGAGAGGCTTCGTGAACGAGGGTGCAATGTCTGCAAGTGAGGGTTAGGTGGTGAGGTGGGTGATTGTGTGAGGAAAGATAGAGAAAGAAAGGGGTGATTGAGTGCAAAAAGTTGAAAGAAAGGTATGTTTCATTGAGTGTGCTAAAGTGGTTTGGATTGTGAGGTGTCAGTATCATCAGATGTTGTGTTAGAAATATAATAATCATACTAGGCGTGAAGACGGCAAGTCTGTTGCTGGTCTCCGCCTTGCCCGCCTCGTTCTCGGCGACACAGCGATAAGAGCCAGAATCGATCTGAAGCCGGGAATTAGGAGCCGGAATAGGGGAACCGGGATTTCGAATCAGCCGAGCCGGAAAATGGAATTCACCTTCTCCGTCTTGCTCACGGTCAGTCGCTGCACCTCATCGATCGTTTCGATGGAGTACTTGGCGTTGGAGGTGATCACTTCTTGCTGAAAAATTTAAATTTAATGATTGTATTGATTTAATGCCGTTGTTCACGAGCATTCGTTGAAAAGTGGCGATTTTTATGCACAAGATAACGAATTTACTGCTCGAGATTAGAACTATAAGCTGATTTGCTAACCTCGTGGTACCAGGTAATCTTGGGCGCGGGCGTACCGCTGACCTTGCACTCGAGAACGGTCTGCTCCGCGACCTTAATTTATTATTATTAATTTAAAATAAATATTAAATTTTCCAACCTTGACGTTCTTGTCCTGGAGCTTGATGATGAACTCGGGCCCCTTAGCTGCTGGCTTCTCGAGGGTTTCTGAAATGAGTTATGTTTCAAGAGATCGTTATTGCTCAAGAATTTAATGTAATTTAATAGCTCGTACGTTGTCTGTTAAAATATTCTTAAAATAGATTGTCGCCTGGTTCATCTCGCCTTTTAATTGTGTTTACTGACGCCTCAATCTGAGTCAAAGTTGCATGAAAAAGCTCTGAATCATCAGTCGCTCAGCAAAACATTGCATCCTTTGCAAATGCTAATGAAAAAAAAGATAGTTCGCGCTTCTTTGATGCCAACTCTCGCAATGCCTTACCCAGAATGTTCAACGTCGCCTCGCATACGTCCGTTCCCGCGGCGTTCTCGACGACGACGGTGTACTTGCCCGCGTCTTCGGGTTGGACGTCATCAATGATGAGCTCGTTGGTGATGTGGCCTGTAAGACGGAAGTCTTAGAAATCGTTTTGCTTCTTAATGCTGAATTGCTACCTCTTTTGCATCAATGAGCACAACTAATCTGATGGGGTGTCCGCGACGTAGCCGGTGAGACAGGGTGAGATTAAATAAGTACCTTCCGGTCCGTATCTCTGAGCGACACGGATCCTTGCGATCAGCTCCAGTTCCTTGCCGTCCTTGAGCCACTTGCACACCACACCCTGAATAGTTTTAAAATTCTTCGCGATCCGTTTTCTCCCATAGCTTCTAATTTTTTCACTTGCTATAGAACAGTAATACCACAATTATATCCTCATGTTCCTTGTGATTACAGCAAATCGAACGTGACGCTTACCTTGGTATCGGGAACGACGCACTCGAACACAGCACTGTGGCCCCGCTTGGCTCGCGTATCTCTCAGTTTGGTGATGAATTTCGGCGCCATAACAGGAGTGGGTGTGCGCTGAGGCGGCTCCTCGGGAAGCGACTCGCGCTCGCTGAAAAAGGTGCTGTTATTGTTACTGTTTATCTGTGTTGTTGTTTTTCTTATTGTTACACAACTATGATACTACTACTAACGTTATTGATATTATGTTGTTATTGTTGCTGTTTATATTCTTTGTTGTTATTGTCCGACCTACCTCATCTCCGTCGTATCATCCATGCCGGCATCTTCGGCCATTCCCGCATCGGACTCGCTCTCCGAGAACATGTCCGAGGTATAGGTGACCATGTTGGCTGTGCAGGAGACCTAAAATTATATTAATTACAAATATTCAAAATCATAAAAAGATATCAGTCAGTATCTCTTCTGCGACACAAATGGATTATGTAAAAACTGTCCCCACTCGTTAGCTAATTCGCTATAAGAAGCTCAGAAATTTCATTCAACCTAGGTTGAAATGTTCCCTGATCTCACCTCTCCCGCATCGTTCTCTGCCTTGCAGATGATCTCTCCCACATGGGCGTCGGGGCTGAAGTTGTCGATCGTCAGCACGGAAGTATTGGCGTCCGTCTTGATACTGATGCCGTCCACGCCGTCCTTCACCTGTAGTGATAGTGTTCTTCTTGTTGTTGTCGTTGTCGATATTTTTATTGTTATTGTTGCGGTTGTAGCATGTCTAATTCAACTGGCACAGGACGGGCCTACTTGCGATTTTCATAGCTATTGAGTGTCGATAATATGTGCTCGCTATCGCTTTACTTGCATTACCCATTGTTTATTTTTTGTTACTGCATTGTGCACGAATTACACGTCAACTTGGAACTACATGGCGGCAAAAAAATTCTAAATACTGTATTTTAAATTATATATCCTCATATTATCGCTTATGGACGTTTTTAGCACATGATGAGAACATCGTGAAACATATTTGAGGATTTAGCATAAAATCATACCTCCTTATTGTTGATGAACCACGTGAGCACAGGGCGTGGATCTCCAGTGAACACCACCTTGTGTACCACCTACAATAATTTTAAAAAACTATACAAAATAATTAGTTCACGTAGGTCCGAATAAGAGATTTTTAAAAGTTAAAGATCACCACGTATTCAACGCAAATTCGTCCCGTGGGAGCCCACTGCTAGTGGCTATTGTGACTTGATAATATTACATTATTGTTGGCCATTGAGCTTACTTTCGATCCCTGCCTCGCTCTAACATTGCTGAGCCACTCGAGGAAGTCTGGTGGCTCTCCACGAGGGAGTACGAGGAGCATCGCCTCGGAGGAGGCCTTGCCGAACTCGTTGATCGCCTCGCAGACCACCTGCATTATTTAATTTTACTTTTATTTATTTATTATTATGAAATAAACATTTTGGTATTTTTTCTCCATTTCAGTTACGTTTCATGCTTTTCGTATTAGTTGGAAAAGCCCCCTCTGTTCGATCTTTCTTCCATTGCCAGCGAAAAATACAATAAATGTCTCCATCATAATCATATTTTGTTTCAAGTACGTTTGCAGTATGTCTAACTTTCATAAAGATGATAATACAAGCGCATTACCTTTCCAGAATAATCGCAAGTGATGTCCTTGATCGTCACTGTGTACGTGCCTTTCTCGGCGTGGATCTGAAATTATTTTATGAAAGATCAAAGATCAACTTCTGATTTCTCTAGTCATTACGAAGAAGGTGCAAGGTATTATTTGCTAAATCTGAAAGGTCAAAGATCAAAAAGTACCTTGATGTTCTGGCTCTCCTCGAGCTTCTTGCCATTGACGTACCACGAAACGACAGGAGTCGGCTCACCGAGAAGAACGGCCTGGTAAATTTTGATATGAATTTCGTAATGATGACGCAATCATAGCTAAGTTAAATTTGTGACCCGAATTCTGTGTTCTCAATGATGGAAAGGATTCAGGAAATATTGTTTCAGATAGGTTTCAAAATTGCCATATTAGACTATACATTTCGACTTCATCAGTAGTTGTTCCAATCGCGAATCCAAAAAAAAATCTAACCTTTAGCTTGAGCGTATCTCCCTCTCTACATGTGGCGTCGCACAGGGAGGTCTCGAACTCGACCGGAACCGGAGCGACCACCTTCAGTGGGCCGGTCGTGGTGACCTCGCCGGCCTGGAATTGAAATAGTTTGATTGTAACTTTTGACGCGGGCGCAATAATCACCGAAATTAAAATTAAATTTCACAAACAAGTAAAGACGTGTTTTTCATGGCATTTCTAAGGTGATTTTGAAGTGCGCACCCATGATTTTGCGAGAGATTTTATGCCCAACCTCTGGCTTCCAGGCCAACAATAAGTAATTATGCTCGATGCACCTACCTTATTGTAAGCAGTGCACTTGATCGTGCCCGACATGTCACTCGAAACGCCATGGATGACCATCGTGTAGAGGCCATCGACGGCCGTCAGTTCCGTGTCCGGCGTCTGGCACACCATCTGGTTGTTGATGTACCTGAAACCGCATTTTGGATAACGGCCACAAGCTCCGCCCACTTTCAAAGGGCACTATTTCTCAAATGCCCGATAATTATTGAGTTGATTAGAATCATAATATAAGAATGCATCATTTGGTCATGATACCATGAAACACGGAATAAACATTGAATTAAGTTGAACGCACCACTTGACCAGCGGCGCGGGGTCTCCGGTGATGAGCAGTTTGACAACGAGAGAGTCGCCCTCAGCAAGGTTCGTTGCAGGGATGTCGGACTATAAAGAGGAAGTTCATAACACCATCATTGGGACAACTTCAACATTGATTTTATTTGCCTACTCATCCAAATTCATATGATTATTGCCACTTAAATGCACTAAAATTATACCTGGAATGCGGGCTTGGATGATGGTCGTCCCTTGGTTACGCCGATCGACGCTGCACAGTCTGTAATTGAAAGTGTTATGGTGCTCAAATGTGTTTCAAGCGATAGTCAAACGATGAATGCGTCGGGGTCGTTACTAACTTCTTGAGTTCCAGTTCAAAACTAATGAATTACAGATAGTTCGTCGATACGGATAATGCCAGATCGAATGGAAAAAAGAGGGAACAATTATATTTTTTCTCTCAACTCACCAGCAGATCCGAATGCGTTCTCCGCTCTTAGCGTGATCCTGCACTTATCCTCCATCTTCGCTGACTCGATGACAAGTTTGAACGTATCTCCGTCCTAAATGGTGTTTGTTGATCTTTGATCTTTGACCGTTGATCTCTGATCTCCCCTACTCACCTGACTGATCTTGAATCTATCGCCGCTCTTCAACTCAGCGCCGTCCTTCAGCCAGGTTACGGCGGCCGGCGGCTTGACCTGATTATTGATTGATTATCATTTTTATGAGCATTTTTATCTGATCCTTGATCTCTCGATGATCTTTGATCCTTCACCTACCTTGTTGAGCACGGCAGACATTTCAATCGCGTCGCCCTCAGTGACCAGACGATCCTGCAATATTTAATTGAATAATTAATTTAGAACAGCAAAACTACATTGAACCGTTTTACTCAGAATAAAATAAGAGAATTCAATGCCTACCTCCAAATTCTTCGCGAACGTAGGCGCCTCTCCGGTCATCTTCACCATGAGCGTTGCATTCTGCTTCTTGAGTCCAACAGCGTTCGTTGCCTGAAATGTTCGGTTGTTGTACAGCTCACACTCACACTCCTCCAATTCATGTAAAACAATCCTAATGAAAAAATAAAACTAAAGCGTAACTGAAAAATAAATGATCGTACCTGGCAACTCAGCTCTCCCGCTTGGTCCGTTCTAATATCCTTGATCTCAATAGTGTACTTGCCCGCACCATCCTTGCTCGTCGTGATATTGCTGGATTATTGATATTATTTATTTTAATTATGTCTCAATTAATAATTGGTTGATTATGCAATGACGTCGCAGAATTATTATTAATATTTATTTTGTATATTACCAAGTCATTAATTTACGAGGATCAGGCATTCCCAAACTATATTTAATGAATTTTTTATACATCACGCAGTCAGTATCGTATTCGCGCACAATCTCTACATGAAATGCGCACTGTGAAGCACGTTCGAGATTATTTCTGGATGATTGAAAATCTCACTCAATATTCTTGACGGGCACATTGTTGAGCGTCCACTCGACCTCGCCCTCCGGGTAGATGTCGATGGTTGTCTGATTTTTTTTATTGATTTTTTTAATTATCGATAATCGAATTTGAAAATTTAGCCTAATCCAGGAGCGCCTCCCTCCTTCTACTACTTCCACTTATGAACGAAACTCCATCCTAATGCGTCTCAGGCGTATATAAAAAACTACTTTATTAAGAATAATATTCACCGTAAATCGAACGGTGTCTCCCTCGTTGACTTGGCGATCATCCATGGTGGTCGTGAATTTGGGCACCTAAATGTTATTTTTTTTCTAAATATTTATTTCATTTTATTTAGTGCCCAATCTCAGGGGTGCTTGTTGGTGGGAAAGGTTGAGGGGTGCATCTTTGTGTTGCTTGAATTGATGAAGGTGACACGAACAGTGCGAATTCGGGATGAGACAGGTAGGGGAGGAGCAATCGGGAGCGGTGTGTCTCAACCGCTCCAGAGTCTCAAGAGCCTCTGTCTCAACAGCGGAGCGGTGCGCAGTCTCAACGTGCAAAATAGGGAAACGGTGAAAAGAATTTAGAGCTAAAGTGCGGAGTGACAGTGGAAAATAGAAGTGGGAAGAGAATGCACAGTTCAAACATGCCATACCTCTTCAGTTTTCTCAACAGACTTTTTCTTCTTCTTCTAAAACGGCGAATCATGACATTTTACATGTTATTACTTCACGAAATAAATTTAATATTTGTATTTATTTATTTATTTTACCTCCTTGAGCTTGTCGACCTTGAGCTCTGCAGTGGCTTCAACGCTGCCTGCAGCAGACTCGATGCGGCATTTGACCTAGAAAAACAAAATATATTTTCATTTTAGATAAAGAAAGAAAGGTCAAGCAGCAACTGGAAACTTCATAGAAAATTTTATAAAAATATTCCAATAAATATATTTAATTATAATATATGAGGCGGTTTGCGTTAGGATCAACAAGTGCCGGGAACAGGTAAAAAATGAAAAGCGCTCAAAAGTTGGCCCTAGGCGTTGTTTTCGATACTGAACAACCTGGTATAGTCGATTTCGCAATATGTCCCCTTTTCGCTCCAGGGGGGCACCCCCTCATTTTGCCTGAAAATACGTTTTTCGAGTTTTTCTCGCCCGAAACGCGTGAAAAAGTCGAAAATTTTCGCGACCTAAATCAGAATTTCGAGCTCTATCTCGTGGTAATGTTGAAATCGCATGGTTGTATTTCGTTTTCAAGATAAAGTCGATTTTTGACCCGATCGAGTGCGGGCAAAATCGCATGGCCAAGTGAAAGAGCATGTTTTTACGATCATTTTGCGCTATTGGATGATATTTTTATTTGAGGCAAAATATATTTTACATCGCTTTTTGTGAAAAGTTGAAAAATAAAATTTTCTGTATACCCCCGTGTTGGTGCTCATTTTGAAGAGCTAGTTGAACTGATCATTTTTTGTGTTGGACTTTTTCTTGAAAACATTTCCTTAAGAAGTTACAACTTTTTAAATATGCTTTATCGGCCGTCTCATGAAAATATGCAATTTGATAGCTTGTAACTTCTTAAGGAAACGTTTTCAAGAAAAGGTCCAACACAAGAAATGATCAGTTCAACTAGCTCTTCAAAATGAACACCAACACGGGGGTATACAGAAAATTTTATTTTTCGACTTTTCAGACAGTCAAATATCTCATCCAATAGCGCAAAATGATCGTAAAAACATGCTCTTTCACTTGGCCAAGCGATTTTACCCGCACTTGATCGGGTCAAAAATCGACTTTATCTCGAAAACGAAAAACAACCATGCGATTTCAACATTACCACGAGATAGAGCTCGAAATTCTGATTTAGGTCGCGAAAATTTTCGACTTTTTCACGCGTTTCGGGCGAGAAAAACTCGAAAAACGCATTTTCAGGCAAAATGAGGGGGTGCACCCCTGGAGCGAAAAGGGGACATATTGCGAAATCCACCATACCAGGTTGTTCGGCATCGAAAACAACCCCTGGGGCCAACTTTTGAGCACTTTCGATTTTATACCTGTTCCCGACCCCCGTTGAGGCTTGTTGATCCTAACGCAAACCGCCTCATATAATACCTGTCCGGTCTGCTCCAATTTCGCGTTCATAATACGGAAGGAAGTCTTGCCAGTGTCCTGCTCGACCGGTTTCACCTGTAAGAAACTCGATGTGTGAACGAGAACTGCAAAAACGGGGTACCGCATCTTCTCAGACGTAAGACCGCTTTTAAAAATGCAAATAAAACAGAAAGTCGAGAGATAAGGTAAAATGAAGATACAATTACCTTGATTGCGTCGCTGTTCACCAGCTGCACGCCGTTGAGGAACCACGTCGCGGACGGCATCGGATTGCCCGAGACGATGGCCGAGAACTTGACCGATTCGTCCACGACGACCTGAGAATTTTTCAATTTTAGTATTTTTCCGCCTTCGAGGAGAACTACTATCGACGATCCTCCAATTCTGCGGAATACGTAAAGCCAGTGAAACTCAACTTTTCCACTACAATACACTTTGACAACTCTTTCTGCAAATTTGGCATAATACTTGAAAGCATTGTACCTCATGGTTCTGAGGTCGCTGGGCGAAGTCGGGCTTCTGGGCGCGTCCTCTCACTTGCACGATTGCGGTTTGCTCCACGGCTCCGGCGGGATTCTCGGCGATTACCTGAATTGAATTTATTGATTGATCTTTGATCTTTAGCAAAAAAAATAAAGATTCAAGGACCGACAACATACCTTGATTCTTCCGGTATTCTCAACCTTGGCGTCGGGAATCACCAGGCGGTAGGTGCCATCGCCACCGTCGAGAACCTTTGAAATTATAGATTTATTGATTTTATATATTTTCGAAATTACCTGGCAATCGGGCGCGTGCTGCAACTCCTTTCCATTCAAGAACCAGCGGACTTTCACGGTTGGGTCGGGCTTCGCCAGCTTGAGGTCCCATCTGCAATTTTTTCACATTGATGTTGAGACTGTCATGAATTTGCCGTCAATTTAACTAGTCTACATTTTTTTTGAGAGCTGCTTCAGAAGCTTAATGATGATATGACCGATCGGACCATACCGGATGGGCTCTCCCTGCTCCACGGATCTGTCCTGCAGCACGCCCTCGATCGTCGGCTTCACTGGCTTCTGCTCAACTGCCAACTGGCACGTGGCCGAGTCCGAGCCGCACGAGTTTTGGGCGGTGACCTGAAGTCAAAAACTAATATTTTACTTATTTATTTCGGTAAAAAACGTTAAGAATTTTCGAAAGTGAATATGTTTCAATCCGAATAGAAATGATGAGGGCAGGGTGACAAAACAGTTTTATGTAGTGGGATCGTGTCAAAATAAAAAAAATTGTGCATCATTTTTTCTACTTTTTCACGTGTTCATTCGTTTATTTGCCTATATTTCCTATTCGTTCGGCTGAGCCCCCGTGGCTCCCTATTCAAGGATGGCTTGGGCAGAGCCAGATGCGATAAGACTATACCGTACCTTGATGGTTCCGTGCTCATTGGGCGTCGCTCTCGTGATCTTCATCATGTAATCATCGCCGCTCTTCCACGTGTTTACTGACTCGATCGCTTCGGCCAGTCTGGAAGAAAGTCAGCTGTCGATCCGCATTCAACCGTATCCTCTTCTATTCCAAATCTAATCATTTTTTTCCGGATCAAAGAGTTTCAGTGAATGGTAATAATAGCTTTCAGTTGCTACTAGGGGGAGTTTTTGGCCTTGTGAGACGACCAATAGGTGGGTTCTGGGATAGATTTGTCTACGAAGGCGATGCACTCACTTATCTCCAATGGACCATTGCACACGGGCCGCTGGCTCTGCGCTCACGGTGATCTGGAAATATTATCATTTTCGAAAATCATACATTTATTTTTTTGAAAATCAAAATAATCATAATAATATTTACCTTGAACGTAGCATCCTCGCCCTCCTTGATGTTGAGGGAGACGGGTGTGGCGGTGATTTGGGGAGCGCGGCCTATAATGTGAACAGCATTACGTTCACTACGTTTCACCGCTACCATTATTCCTTTTCATTTCGCGCTAGAGGTATTGTAAAAGTTGAAGGCCATCAAAGGTACTCAAGGTACTTGTGATCAACCAGTGATTAGATGAGGCCAGTGACCGGTAATGCGCATTCAATAAATAACTGACCAGCAGGCGCGACATTGAGTCTCGCTTCCGTCTCTGCAGTGCCGGCCTCGTTGGTCGAGCGAGCGGTCAGCTTGCCTGAACGGTAATGATTTTTTTGTCGTTGAATGCACGAACTCAAATCGACTTTATCATTTGATTCCAATCTTTGTCTAACCTGTGAAACACATGTGAAATCGAATGGATATAAAAATATATTGAAAAAATATACCCGAATGCTCCGGCTTCGCTGCGTCAATCACGAGCTTGCTCTTGCCGGCGTCCTGACTGATGTGCACGCCGTTCTCGCCGTCCTGAATTTGTTATTGTTGTTGTTGTTATTGTTATTGTCATTGTTATTGTTATTGTTATTGTTTCCCCTGACCTTGAGCGGCTTTCCGTCAATCGCCCACTGGAAGTTCTCTCCGTCCAGCGCGATCACGTCCATTTCGACCTGAAATTTGCTTGTTTTAAATTTATTTTTAATTATAAAAATATTTATGAATTGAAATTACGCACCCGCTGTCCCTCCCTCACGTCCATGTCTCGCAACTTGTCGGTGAAGTCGGGTTTGGTGACCTTGCGCGGCTCGATTACGGTCAGATTCGCCTAAATATTGAATTTCGTAAAGATCAAAGATCAAAATTCTTAAAATACCTTGCTCTCCGCGGCGCCTCCGGTGCTGTTCACTCCCTTGACCCTGACTTCGCCCGAGTAGAGGGAAGTGTCGAGGGAGAGACGGAACTCGAATCGGTCATCTTGAGAGATCTTCACGCCTGTAGATAAATTGAATCGTTACAGCTATGAGATTCAATATGTGTTTCATGAGCATTTTTAATGCGTGGAAATTATTATCAATCGATAGCGTTGAAATCTGCGGTAGAATAATACAAACCTTGCATGCTCGCATCAACAGGACGGCCTCCCACGGTCCATTCAACCTGAATTTGATGGAATAAATTATTATTTCGCTTTGAAATTTACCCCCTTTGCATCTTATTATGATACAACAAACCCAGTTATTTAAACAAAAATAAACCTTGGTAGCCTGTTGAATGACGGCCTCGAAGTGAGCCAAGTCGCCTCTATTGACAGTCTGGTCCTTGAGCTCACGAGTTACAGAGGGCTTCTGAAGATCAAGGATGAATATTAAAGATCAAAGACCAAAGATCACTCTAACCTCCTCGATGGTCAATCGGACGCCCGTTTCGTCCATGCCGGAGGAGTTCTCGGCAATGACGGAGACGGTGGAGGAGTGGGCGTGTACATTGGTGTCCACCTGAAGGTATTTATATTTTTATTGTTATTTTCTTGCGAAACTTTCCTCGTACTCCCGATTCGTTTTCGGCATATGTTTACGTTGAATGTTTTCGATTTTTGGTTTTTTTCTGACAATTTGTCTCAAAAATTTCCATGAGAATAATAAGAATATGCATTGCTACGCCGAATCATAAATAAATAGTTGAGTATCGGCGCGATCCATGTTCCACTCACAGTGAGTCTTGTGTGGTTGTCGGGCAGGGTCTCTGCCACAGCGCCTTCGAGCGTTTCTCGGACCTAAAATCGTCATTGAAAACTGAACTTAGAAAAGGGGAAATGAACCAAGAATCGCAATCAGAATTGAAGTAACAAGAAGGAGAACCGAGGACTTAGACTGGAAGAGTTTGAAATACGGATAGCGCCTCTTCATTTCCCATACGCTACGCCTCTCTGATAGGTGAATGAGTGTGCGAAATGGAGAGACGATTACATGTATTTCAAATGAAGGACGAAGATACTTTTGCTCGACGGTACAATGCTCGAATGAATCACTCAATCTCGGTGCGGAAACTCTCACTTCACTCAATGTGAATACCGTGATCACCACCCAAAAAAAATTTGTTGTGTGCCACCAAATCAGACCAATCAGATGAGATACAATAATAGAGAGGCACGCATGCAGGATTTGGGACGCTTTCTGGCTGTATTTTCGAAATGGCGTATACCTACTGTTGATGAATCGGCAAGCGCTTCTACTTCCAACAAAGGAGGCGCTCGGCCGAGTTGGTAGCACAGTAGTGTACTAGTATACGGTAGGATTACTGTAGCCAGCCAGCGTCCAGACAGTAGGAAAGCAACACGGAGCAATCGTTCACCATCACAACCAGTAGGGCAGACACCTTTCTCCCGTCGATGGACCAGCTGTAGCCCGGCTCCGGCTCGCCCGTTGCGTGCGCCTCGAAAACTGCCTTGTCTCCGCGAGTGACGGTCGTCGATTTGGGCTAAATACCGAATGAGAATTGCGAATTTGAAACCCTAGGAACATCGCATTAGATTCAACACGATTTCCTGTGAGAACAGTAACAACTGCGATTGTAAGGCACAAGTGATCAAAATAAAGTGTAGCACTCAGAGAGAAAGTGGTGTTGGGATAGAGGAGGAGAAAGAGAAAATCACGATGATTATTATTTTGCTTAGAAACAAGAGTCCTGAAATCGGATTGGCTTTCAGTTTCAGCAATTCAAATCTACCCTGAAACATATTCGGTGAAAAGTGATCTTAGAAAGGCTAAATTAATTCAATAATTTTCAATTTCTCTTGAAACAAGCAACGGGACGTCTATTGATGTCGGATCGCATCTATGATGTCATCATCCTCAACGAACCTTCTCATCGAATTCGGGCGGCGTCGGCTTGCCCGTAACGGTCAGCGTTGCTGTCGTGACGGCTTCGCCTTCGCTGTTGCGAGCGACGCAACGGAGTTGACCGGTCTAGAAAAACGCCCATACATTTTCAACGAGTTGCTTCATTTGTTGTATTTTTATACAGTATAGACGTCTCGATTACGCATATGATTAGAGAAGGGTAAGCAAATAAACAAACCTGCTCCTTCTTCAATCCCAGCAGTTCCAGCTTCGAGGAGCCATCGAATTCGCGGATCTTGACGAACTATAATTATTTATAATTAGTAATTTAGCGTTTTATATTTTGCAATCGATTTTATCGATTTTTAAAGATGTTTTTCCCGAGGTGTCTTCATTCCTTCGCACCCCCGCAATGCGACAACTGCCGCTTGGGTTTCCCCATACCTCTCTCCATGTCTGTCTCTCTCATTTCGCCATGCTCTCTCGTCTCTCTGACTGACGAGAGATAAGGCAAACTGAAGAGACGAAAACATTCTGCCCCTCAAATGCTATCCCAATGATCCTTCTCCCTCTTCTTCTCGCTTGCTATCTGCTTGCATCTTTCGACAAGCAAAACAGAGGCGAGGAAATGATAGAGGGGATGGATCGGATTGCACTAGAGTATTTTGATCCAGACGCTTAGTCAGCTGTGCACTTAATAATATTGTTGCAGAACTAACAAACTGTCTGGTGCCAAGCATATCAGCTACCGATCGAAATCCCCACTCAAAAGACCAATAGTTTTATCTTTATGCCTAGTGTCCTTGTAACAACAATGATTTTAATCTAGATCCTCACAAGTAAGTGTAGAACTATAGATCAAGAAAATTGCGATTTATATATTTTTAGAGAAATATACATGAAGAGCTTACCTCTCCCTCGCTCAATCTCTGCCCATTCAGCGTCCATTCGAGTGCAGCCGCCGGCTCGGCCTCCACGCGAACTTCGAAGATGGCCGAGCACTGCTCGATGTCTCTGCAAAAAAAAGAGATATTAAGTATCTTTTCAAGAATTGACCTGCTGGAAAATCTCAAGAAAAGTTCACTTCGAGCTATAGGCAAAGTTTGTGATTTGCATTTTGAAGTCGCAGTAACATTAGAACGTTATCTTCGAGCCGAAATATGAATTCAGAGTGAAACACTATTTGTCCTTAAAACTTTGCCCACGTGAACGTAATGCCATTGAGCTTCTAGACTTCTATTTTATGTCGCGGAATAGCTATTTTGAATATCGTACCTCCTGTCCTTGAGCTCCTCCGTAAATCTCGGTGCTCTCTTCGGTTTCGCAGCAGCGATAACAGTAAGCTTGGCAGACGTCTCGAAGCGGCCAACGTTGTTCTCGGCTCTGATAATAATATTGTTATTTTTATTTTTTATACAGGGAGCGCAATTGCTATTGCTGTGTAATGAGTTGTTTCTCAGAAAAGGAAGTCTTCAAACTTATCCCAATGATTTTTTGAAATTGCATTCTAGACGATGATAGGAATGGAGTACTGTGTGATAAAGTATGATACAAACCTGCACAACACCGTCCCCATGTATGTCGCACTGTCAATCACCAATCGATGATCATGCTGAGTGGACGTCATCTCGATCACTCCAGGAGAATCCTTGTTGATTGGGGCGCCGTTGACGAACCTGAGAGGGGTGATCTTTGATCTTTCATCTCTCTCTAATTATTTTCTCCTTGACTGACGGTAATTTTCGAAAATAGTTGTCTTTTATATAATTTGTTTGCTTGTTTTTGTCTTCTCATAAGCAAATTTGTGATTGGAAGAATACTTACCAAGTAATAGTAGGCGTCGGGCTGCCCTTGACACTCGTGGTGAATACGGCGCGCTCGCCCTCTTTCACCGTCTGCAAATTATTTGTTGCATTATTTTATTTACAAGTTTACAAATGCCATATTGAATGTTTTCGGCTGCACTATTGAGTAGGGAATGAGTTATTCGAAGAAGAGGAAATCGTGAAACATATCCAGGCTATTCAAGTCTACCACTAATAATAGTTGAATTGTGACCAATGAGCCAACGGGAATATAGCACGAAATTTTCGGTTAGCGCAAGGAATCAATCGCGGAAGTCAATCGACAACTGCCCCTCACACCACCATTTGGAAGGCAGTTCCGGCTTCTATTTATCCGACCTAGTGATTGGATCGTTATCAGATGAAATAGAATGCATAGCAATCAGCTGATTCGGATGAGCTGTAGAGATGAACGGTCTGTCTCTTTCATTTTCCAAATGCTCTTTCTTTGTTCTGACTGGCGAAAGATAAAGCAAGACGATGAAACGAGAACGTTGTTCGTTGCGGATAATGCATGCAGGTCAGATTGCTATCTCATATTGCTAATAATGAAAACGATCTAATCAGTGGGTCCATCTAGTTTTGCGACTTGCAAGACAGTGAATAACAGAGTGATTAGGAGTATATTAAACAAAAAAGGGTTACCTGATCCTCGATATCCTTGACGAAGGTGGGAGCGGATCTTGATTCCTCCTCGGGAGGTTCGACGATCAGTCTGCAATAGGGAAAATTGATCTTTGATCTTTGAACTCTTCAATTTTGATCACATGGTTAGAACTATTGAAAATGAATGCGATTGGAATAAAATCGTGACTACCGTACCTCGCCCTGCTCTCGGCGGTTCCGTGCTCATTGCTCGCCTTGCACATAACCTCGCCTTCGTGGACATCGATGGAGCAGTTGGAGATCGTGAGCTGTAGAATTAAATAAATTTGTGTTTTTTTTAGAACCATGATGGAAGACACAATTAGAATTCCAATGCCAGACTGGCTATTGAATCGATTCTGAAACACAACCCGCCACGCCACGATAGGCGAGAAAACATGCATCCCACGAACACAGAAGGAGAAAACAGTGCAGATGGATAATTGATAATAACAATAATAATAGTAATATAATAATAATAATATATAAATAACAACAAAGCAAACACCAACCTTGTAGTATCCATCGTGTCCGACGATTTCCACTCCGCCCTCTCCATGGCGCAGCTCGCGACCCTTGAGGAAGAAGACTACGGCTGGATCCGGCCATCCTGCAAGGGTGTGATAACGTCATCATTAGGTAAAAACGAAAAAATTAAGTCCTTTTCAAGTCACAGGATTCTTTATCATTTGCCATCTCATATAAATTTGCGAAGAAACTACAGATCCGGAAATTCAGGAATAAGGAAAATAGTAAATAGAGAAAAGTATGCTCACCAGCGACGTCGACTTCGTAGAAGGTCGAGCCCTTCTCGGGGACGATCCTACAAATATTTATATTTATTTGAAATGCCTATTTTGAAATTAAAGTTCTATTATGCTTCAGCATCTCTGCATAACACCCAATGATCTTCAATGATGATTGTTGTGCGGTTTGCCGAGCCAAAAAAAAACACAAATTTACTTGTGCACAAGAGGGGAAAATCCAAACGATAATACAATTAAAAATATAAAAAATAAAAAAATAAATAAAACGAACTTGTCCTCCAGTGGCCGATTGAAGGTGGGCGGGGCGGGCGGGACGCGGATCTTCAGTCGGCCCTCGCACGACGTCATGCCCAGGCGGTTCTGGCCCTGAAATGGGGAGGTGAAAAATCAGTTTTCGATGCTCCCAGACTACAGTATTCACCAAACATGAAAATTCCAGTGGAAAAGTCAGTGCTTGATACTCGCTAAAAACTGTATACACTGAACACAATTTCTTTTTTTTTAAAGCCAGATCTTGATTGGCAGAGATACTGTATCCCCCTACAGTACCTGGCAGGTGACGATGCCGTCGAAGTGTCGCGTGACGTCCTTGATCGTGAGGATGCAGATGCCGTCCTCGGAGATCATGCGAACCTGCAGTTATCGATTGATTGATTATTCCCTACTCTACCGTATCCATTACCGTACTTTCTCATTAGTTCGTGCAACTTCGTTCACGAACCGAATTCCTACCGTATCCCAGACCATATCGTAACCGTAAAATGTCAATACTCCACCGTACCTTCTCGCTGGGCGTCAGCGGTACTCCATTGATGCACCAGGTGATCTCCGGATTGGGATCTCCCGTGATCACAGACTTGAAGCGGACTTCAGCACCCTCATCACACTCATGATCTTCGATTCGGGCCTGATGAGGAAGTCGCTTATTGATGAACTACAGTAGCCTTAGATTACGATGTGTAGCCTTAGATTTTTTAAAAGATTATTTAGTCTGTAAAATCGATATTTTGTTGATTCTGAAAAAATACCTGGAACTCGGGCGCGACGTGGTTCTTGTCGGGGTCGGCGTCGACCTGAGATTATTTGTTATTGTTTTGATGAAAACAACAACAATAATAACAACAATAACAACAATAACAACAACAACAACCAACCTTCAACTCGGCCACCGACTCGGCAGTTCCGTACTCGTTAGTGATACGCACTTTGTATGTGCCCGTATCGTCGGGCTGTGCGTCTCTGCAATAGGCAATTTCATATTCCCAGAAGATGATGAATTTGGATTGGAACCGTAAAGGCCATTACAGTTCAGTAGCAGTAATCAGGACAGTAACATCCGAGTAATTAGGGGAAATATTTCCATTTTTGGGGTTACAGATGCTATTGCAAAACGGTGATATAGTAAAACCTAATGCGGTACCTGATCTCCAGCTTGGCCTTCTGTCCATCGTACTCGAGCTTGAAATCGTGCGAGGGTCGAAGGGGTTGATCGTCCACCATCCAGAGAAGCTCCGGCTCCGGCCAGCCTTCCACCTGGTGTATGATAGGTAATGTGAGTCTACGCTAGAGTCATAGTGATAACAACTGGAACATGCAAATTATCGGCGAGAATGGGATTTGAGCGGATATTGATTTTTGTTAAGAATTTCCTCCACAATGAAAAAATTTGTATTTTACAAGTACATACGAAACAATTAACCCTTCATAAATGTTGATCGTTCTTGTTTACAGTGTGAAACATTTTCCATCTCGGCTCATTCGCACTACACTCTCATTCTCCCTCTTTCGCAAGTCACTGCGCGGGCGTTCTCATGAGTTTCAAAGGGGATTCAAGGTCATTCAATGCAGTGAAAGGTCAGTAGTCGCAAGCTGTTTTTTCTTAAAAAACGAATAATTTATAATATCGAGGCCGGAAAATAAAATATACTCACTTCACACTCGAATGCGATCACTTCTCCCTCAGTGCACGTCTGGTCGGCCAGCTTGCCGACGAAGGCAGGCGGTGCGGCCTCTTTCTCTACCTGTATTTTATTAATTAAATAAATGAAACATCGTGAGTTCATTGGAGATATTTTTCCAAAAATGAAATATATTTGATGAAAATCGTACAGGATGCGTGAATACAACTTCAGCTAAAAGATTAGTCAAGGATAGACTCACCTTGAGGACCTTGAAGAAGGCGCTCGTCGATGCCTGTCCGTACTCGTTCGTGGCCATACACGTGTAGCGGCCCGTGTCCGAGACCTACAATTTCGAATTTCGAAAAAAAATTCTGGTAAAATCATGACTTATGGCTTCCTTATGACTTATGACTTATGCCCACCGAAGACGAATTTGTCTCTTCATTTCATGTACGAGCATGAGAAATTGATATGCTCACCTGCACCGGATCGATCGTCATCGCAAAGAATCCATCGTCGTCGGCGTAGAAGGTGTGACGCTCGTCCTCTTGTAACTGCACATCGTCCTTGTACCTGAATTTTGTTATTGTTTTGATGTTGTTGTTTTGATGTTATTGTTTTGTTTTGTTTAGCTTTTTATTTGCAATTCAATCTCATTTGATCTGTAGAGCACCTTTCTCGTAACAGCACACCTGTTCAGGGATACATCCGCTTGTTTTCATCTGCCCTCTTCCTCTTTTCTCAACCTCAATCTATTCCCTCGCGTACTCTAACCGGCGAGAGAGTATGGCGAATGAAGAGATGAAGTCTCCCCGAGGACAGCCTTTCCCCTCCTTCCCCCATTCCTTCACCCTCGCTCCGTGACCTCTCGGTTTACAACACCTCCCTCTCTCCAGCTAGCCTTCTGTTGCCACCAAAAAGGAGGGGCGAGACAGCTTCCCCGCGCTCGGGAGCGGAATATGATTTATTGCGCGCCTGACCCCGGCTATCCTGTGGTCTCATCGGCGTAACTTTTGATTGGGCAAGCAACCAACAAGTGAATGACAAAGTGCTTCGGAGTCCCAACAAATAATATAAAGGAGGAGATTGTTCCCATTTTCCTATGCGCCAATGATTTATCATCCTGCTGACTGTTCTCTTTACACCTGGAATCAGGTGATAAGTTCCATGAGTGTAAAAAGATCTGAATAAACGATAAAGCAATCATCAAGTTGCTTCGTACTGTGGAAGATCACTCATAGGACAGTGCGCATTGTTGTAAACAAGGATGAAATCGGGCAAAGTGCATCGGAATCTCTCTCGGAATCTCTCAAAATACCGGAAGCGCCCGAGGCAATGATTCATCCATCTTGTTTTTTTTTGCATCTCATCCCTTCACTTCTCTTCTATCTCTCGAAATTTTCTCGAACTAGATCTTCAAGAGATATTGAAGCGATATTGATCGCTTGTTGTTGATCGATGAGGATGAATAATGAGGCATGACGCCTAGAGCGATGGGATAGCTCCGATCTCTTCATTTCACAAGCAACCTTGATTGCTACAGTGGTGATAGAGCTCGAGAAATGAAGAGTGTGTTTTCTCTTGCCTAGGGTGTGAAGAGCTACTCAAAATATCACCTAGATGCATCAGACAACAGATTCAATAGCTTTAGAGATATCAGTTAGGCACGTCGCTTTTGCAAGTGTGTCAAATACCTCGGAACCCAGGATTGCATCTAGTAAGTTTCAATGTGTTCTATCCGACAAGGAGGCGAGAGAGTAGGTAGAGAGTGGAGAGGTAGAGACAGAGAAAGAGTGGGCGCTGCGGGTACTCGGATATGTGGAACAACTCAAGGAGGAGAATTGTTTGCTCAGATCAGGCAGAGTGGATACAAGGGTCTCTCATTTTCGCACACTCTATCACCGGTCAGACGGGCGAGATAGCACGCAAGAAGAGGAGAGCCATGCTATCCCTAGAGTGGATACAAGGCAGTAGTCAGAGCACCAGGGAAACAGTGATAATTAGAACAATGAAATGTATTGAGGAACAGCAATCATAGAAACTCGCAAAACGCAAGAATTAATCAAAGATGAGCAAAATTCAAAATGAGAGGAGATATAAGAGCCGGATAGGAAAGCGCGGATGTGATGTGCAAATGAACTTTCAATATTCTGTAGCGAGCGGAATGGATGAGAAAAATCAATCAACGCACCATGTAATAATCGGCAACGGGTATCCCGTCACCTTCAGGCACATCTTCGCAGAGCTCTCTTGCAGAGTGCGGAATCCGTACTGGGTTCTGGAATTGCGTTTTAGAAATTATAAAAAAATCGTAAATATATTTCTGTTTTCTTGAGATTTATCTCATACGATTTTCAAAATTCAACATTGAATGTTCGCTTGAGTTTCAGAGCATTCTCATATTTTAGTCTTTTACTATTGAGTGATTGTTTGTTTTTTGCTGCTCGAAGAAAGTCAATACCTTGTCACTCGCGTGCCCTGCATCTCTAGCGTCGTTCCGGTCGTTGCTGCAATTGTTTTCTTTTTATTTTCATTGTTTTTGATTTGTTATTTTTGTTTTTCTTATTACGTTTCTCTTTCTTCGATCCTCATGCCCTCGCAGATCGATCATTCCCGCGTCAATCCCCTCAGAACGAGATGTCTCTAGCTACGAGCGATGAGCTCATTACACTCCTCGACGCAGCCTTGCGGACTCATTAAACTGATCGACATCGCGCTTGGAATCGAATTGCGCAATCATCCGGAAATTCTAAGCACCTAATTTCCGGAACCAACGACGCCGTCAAAATTTGTACAGGACCATTAATTCCGTGAGAATAATGGCGCGAAATTCAAATTTGAATATTCCACTCACTCCAATCGATGCTACTGCTGCCCCCAGAGTAGATCGACGTGGACGAGCCGGTCGGCGAGATGGCCGGCGGCGACTTGATCTTTTTTCGCGGCGGACCCTCCTCGGGACCTTAATTTTATTATTTAAATTAATTATTTATATTGTTTTAATTAATTTAATTAATTAAAAGAAGGTGTCGGGACCAGGAAAGATGCTGGATTTGCGCGAGTACGCGCTCTCCGAATACTCGGAGAACTCGCTCCTTCCGTCCTCGAAATCGCCAGCGCCGGATCCGGCGCCGCCGAATGGCGTCGTGCCAGTAGTATTCGTCGCCGTCGTCGTTCCATCTTCAGATCGCTCTGGAACCGACGATTAGGAAATGGCAGAAAGTGCTTACACCACGCGGGGTCCACGAGCTCCAGGCCGCCCTCCTCCGCCTCCGTGAGCTCGATCACGTACATGACCCGCGTCGGCATGGTTTCGGTAGGTTACGGTAGGTTGGAAGGTAGACTACGGTAGGCTACGGTACTATTGATCGCATGGGCGGATTTATCGATCGATCGATTGATCAGTGGGGGAGTGCCCCAGTGATTTGAGGAGAGAGGAGAAAAGAGTAGGAGAAGAGGGGGAGAGGGATGCGATCGAGCAGTTGTCGAGAGAGATAAGCACCCTCCTCAATTTCCTTGCTCTTTCGCCCCTGATCTCCCTTGTCTCTGCGCTCTAAGGCAGGTAGTAACAGGCTCCGTCGCTCTCTAGACGATTTCTGCTCGCGTCTGGGCTCGTCTCTTCCCTGCCTTTCTCTATCTCATCCCCTCGGATGCCAAGGGTACTTTACACAGACGCGAGAGAGGAGGGAATGAAGACACGGCGTGTGAGAGATCCAGGAGCGGGGGCGAGCGATGGGGGAGGAAAGCAGCGGGCTTGATATAAATAGGGACTTTTCGGTTATGGAATCTTATGGAAAAATGATCAAAAATTGGAGAATTTTGCATAGGGTGTTTCAATAGGAAAAAGGAGTCTAGGAGCAGGAAAAATGGATAAAATCAGATGGAATGTGCCACATCTGGAGCGCGTTTACTGCCCGTGAGGGAGTGAATTGGGTCTTGACGAGGAGGAAGAACGGGAGTTATTTTTTTACAAGGATGTGGGTTCCGGGTCGGGTTTCGAGGCGGTAAGATTTTGGGTGAAAGGGAAAGAAAAGGTAATAAACATGTATTAAAAACATCTTTAAAAGCCCATTTTTTCAAAAACCCGCTTTAGAGAAGCTGTCACAATTACTGCCCTATTAAGGGGTCCCAGAAACGGATTCGAAATATTTTTTGTACAACGAAAAAATGAATTACCATACTGGGTCATGTACAGTGATCGAGAGGCAGAGGCTGGAAGGGCGAATTTCGAAAATAATAAATTCATACGAAGTTGCTGCTGCAAATCGGCGATCTCGCGCATCCACGCCTTGTAGGTGACGTCAGAGGTGGAGAGTTCTTTCGGACGCATGCTAAAGTGTAATTATAAGTATCTATAAAAAAAGTAGAATATAATTTGTACGAACTGTATTACGTATTTATGCTCATTGTGCAGGGACGTGCTCCCGCTTGCGTGCTCCCGCTTATGGCATTCTTATGCATTCAGTGAAACGCATTCGATAAAATAAATAAAAAAACACAGTGAATAGAAAAATTTACCGTAAGAGCAATGTTCTTGTCTCTTTTCTTTTACCACTTTACATTTTACCCTCGAGTGACGGGTCAGTCGAAATTCGCACTCACCGGAACGTCGGCAGTCCTGCTGATATCGGGCGGAACTCGAGGCAGTCATCCTCGGTGCGATGCGGGCGGACGGAGTACTTGTCGAGCTGTGGAGGGTATTGATTAGGCGGATTACGGTTCCGTATCCGGATTATTGAGAAATAACCTTATTTTGTGAAAATGTTGCTGCAGTAATCTAAACAATCGATGATCCCCACAGTTTGGATTATTAGTTTAGAGTATTATAACCACCGTTTAACAGACTGTTAATGAAAAGATTGTTATCGTGTTCTACAACAATGCTGCACAAATCTCGATGGGAAAACAAAATTGAACGTGGATGATCTCTGAACTTTGATCTTTGATCTTTATTCCACTCACTCTGATAGTCGTGCCGTGCTTGTACACAGTCCTTCCTCCCTCCTCCACCTTCTCCGTCAGCACCATCTTCTTGCTGCAAATTGTAAAAGTTTTTAGGATTATTGCAGATACAGACAATCTACCATACAATAATTGACTAAATTCATCGATGCTTTTGCAGTATACATGATACTCATTGGAAACTAAGCGCAAAAATAGAGATAAACACTAGAATTATATTCGAAATTCGGGTAATCTTCTCTGCAATCACTGCACTGGAATCTTCATTCTGCCTGCCCTAATTTTGATCTCTAATCCTTACGGGAAGAGGAAGACGTAGCGCTCCTCGGGCATGGACGAGAACTCTTCGTACACGTTGAACAGCTCCTGAATTTTTATTTTGATATTTTATTTTTATTATTTTTAAATTATATGTCGTCGAATATGCTGTAAATACCCTTTTGCATCGAACAGCTGGACGTCCTTGAGGAATTCCAGGTCGAAAGCGCGCTGAGGCACCGAGAGGGTCAGCTCGAGGGCCTGAAAGTTAAATTAAAGTTGAATTATTATATCATTTATCCACAATTGACAACCACGCTTGATTGGATGCGTCAAATCGCTTCAAAAATGGTTAAGTGAAAAGTAAATTCAGCTATGTTTCAGACTGTTCTTGAATGTTCAAAGTCGGACAATTCTTCAGTATTTCTTCAGTATTTCTTCAGTAGAAAACAAAAATGGCAAACCTTCTGCATGCTCTTGGTGCTGGTGTGCGCACGCGACGAGTACTTGACGAATTCCTGAAATTTGTATTTCGAAAATACGAACTCACCATCCCGGCCTGCTTATATTACAATTGCTTCAACGTGATCTCAAAGACAACTAGAAGCTGCATTCACTCGCCTTGAAATAGTTCTGGTACTGGGTCATCCTTTCAGCAACTGATTTCAAATGCTGTGAGTAGGAGAGTCCAGAGCCGCACTTGTCCGAGAGTTGCTGCAAAACATTGTTACTCATCGTGATGCTCTATCATACCGTTTCGACTACTCAACATCATGTAACTAGAAAACACGATTTTCAATATGATCGACTTTTTTGTAATTGGACGTATCCGAGAAACTAAGTAAGAAAAAGTAAGAACTGGGACAGATAGGCCAGCTGCAATACCTGGAAGAATGCCTTGACATCCTCCCTCTCCTCGAGCAGCTTCAATGTCTCGGGAAGATGCTGATAGAAGTGGACATGCGTGTCGAAGTCCTTCTCCAGACGGACAAAGGTTTGGCCGACCTGAGAGAAAGAATTTTGATCACATATTCACAGGAGTACCTTCTAATTTCACTCGTTCTATAGCTTCTAAAACTACGACCAAAAACTCAGCAGTACAAAGAAAAAATAAATATTTATTATTTATTATTTATTTATTGTATATATTTTGTATTCTGACCTTGCCCGGGTCGTCCGAATAGTACTGCAGGCCCTTGAGCATCACGCTGCAAATTATTGAATTATTTTTCTTGCGTCTAAAATACGAGAAAGTAAACCAAGAGATGCGTCGGTTTTGGTCGTTTTTTTCGAAACTACTTTAGTGCAGATATCGCTCACTTGGCATGGAAGTTGTAGAGCTCGGCGATGTTCATTGCCAGCTGATCACGTAGGGTCTTCACACTATCAGGCACACCAGCATCGTCGAGGACCTGAAATGGATATTAAATGAACTCCTGGTTCAACAGGTCTAAGGGAACAAGGTGAAAAGGGGAAATCGATTGAAACCCACGCAATATATATTTTATATTATATATTATCCAGTCAATCCAACGACAGAATCATAAATGTAAAGTAGACGATATTTTGGCATACCGGTGAAACATAACATAGCAAGACCACATTTATACGCAAATTTTTTCAAAGTCTAATAGGAAATACATTTTTTTAGAGAATTTTCGTTTTCCAATTTAACTGAAATTATTGTTCAATCCCAAGTCAGCTTGCTCACCTTGATGAAATCATCCACCGCACTGCGCAGCACCGAGACGAATTGTTCCTCGGACCGGAGCAGATCATGGTAGACTTGACTGAAATTGGGTAATTAAATTTTCGATCTTTGGTTTTTGATCCACCGGCTTTAGTCATTGTCATAGGGTTCCTTTTCCATCATTGATGGATGATAAAGTCCCACTGGCCCCTATTGATTACCCCTCGGAGCTTCCAATCACCCCTCCACTCCCGCATTCTCGAGAGAGTGTGAGTGCGAAATCCTATTGCACAGGTGTTGTTTTGATCTCTCCCGTCACCAGCGGCTATCGGGATAAATAAACGTGGGCGATTTCCGGTGAATTTTTTGCAAAAAAAATTGATTATTTGAAAAAAGTGCCCATTTACTGTACAGACCGTATGGCGATCGATTGAACTTAACTACTGTGTACCATTTCTAATATAATTGTGGTATCTTTTTATTTATATTTAAATAAGCAAATAAATTAGCAAACGAACTCTCGCTTCAGCAGTGCTTCCTGTTCCTCGGTCAGCTTGGCGGCGCCGCCCTCGATCTCTCTGAAAGGGAAGGAGTCTACAAAGGGTTTACAAGGTACAACTCTGAAGGTCGAATATTGAAACGCTCATTAGTTGTGTGCTAAAACTTTCATTCATTTGTAGGTAGTCAAGAAGAGGAAAAAAGGAAATGAATAAGAGAACCTCGTCTGCCTGCGCTGTTTGTAGTACTCTGCAGGCGATTCGAAGTAGGAGCCGGGCACCCAGCCACAAGCAGGTGGACGGGCCTGCACAAAATATCGATGCATTTGGAACTCGATGCTGATAAACATAAATGAATCTCCAATGAAAACTGGAAGGAAGAGCAATAGTGAAAGCCCCATACCTTGGTGCGCACCAGCCATCTTATCGGGTTCTTGTTATCCAGCACCTGCAAGAATAAGCGTTTATCAATTAACCTTCAGATCGAGGAGTTACTGTAATCCATCACTACCGTAGATAGGCTAAAAGGCCGAAAGGAACGAAGAGATGCATTGTTCTTTCTGACTGCACAACAATCATACCTCTACGATTTGCCCCTGTTCCAGTGGTATCTCATCCACCGCTGCCTTGTCAGGGGTGTAGTCCTGAATTAAGTTATTATTGGAGATAAGTATCATACCCTCCTTCTTTGGCACATTATCTTGCCGTTGCGGCATCCACATAATTCGGAGATATCTATAAGGAAAAAAAGAAAAGAAAAAAATTCTAAAAATAATTAATATTTATTTATTCAATTATTGATAGATTGATTACCTGGATGGCAATGTACACGGGAAGAGAGCGGGTGTCGGAGCCCTGAAAATAAGGTTTGGAAATATTTTTTCGAAAAAGTTTTTCGAATATGTTTCAGCGTGTGGATATTATTCCTTCTACCTATGGACCCACGATCTCTTGCATTCTTCACAATAGATAGGAAAAAATTAACACAATTAATATTTTGATTCTTATGGGTATTACATAATCAAATAGTCTAATTTGTAAACAGCTTCTACCTCTGTCGAAATGAAAATGATTTTACTCAAAAATATGACAAAATAATTATTTTAATAAATATAATGAATATATTAATACTAGCCAGCTACGCTCGCTGCGCTCGCTCGCTGGCTAGGTTATCGCCGGGTTATCCCAGTCATCAGCAAACGCTTCGCATCGCTGGGTTATCCCAGTCATCTGCAAACGCTTCGCAAACACTTACCCAGTAATTTGCAAACGCACTTAGTGGCTCAATACCAATTTTTTATTCGGATCGCACTCGGCCTCAGAAACCTTTCGCAAGCTTTAATGTGTTCCACCAAACTAATGTAAATATAACCAAGTGAACCACGTTGACATCCAGTAATAGAAATACGGTATACGGATTTCAAACGTATTTAGTAAAGTATTTAGGGCAATGCATGAATGGATAAAATATTCACAGTCGCAAAAACGGTATATTGCATCATCATTACCTAATATTGCATAGTGATGACGAAATTAATTATCGATTATTTAAAAAAAAATATTTTAGTTTCAAGCAGTTTGGTGCGAAGAACGAGCAATTTGGTTGAGTTTCCGGTGAGAACGGCGCAAAAAACGGACTATTGCATAATGATGACGAAATCAATTATCGATTATTTTTGAAAATTTTTTTCATGAGAAGTTTAATAGTAAAGGTTTGAGGACTGTAGGATGAGTTTGGAACGAGTTATGAGCAAAAAAAGTTGACCGTGACAGACAGAGTTAGTTAGCCGCAGACAGACAGACAGACACTCTGATATTATAGTACTGAAGAATAATTATACCGATATGATCTCGCTGCTGGTGCTGCGGCCGCGACGATCATCACGTTCCGTGTGCGTCTCGGAACTGCAAACGTTTTAATATTTTTCTATTTTTACTGACAGATAATGCCTGATTCTGATCCGCTATATGCTATGCAGTTAGCGGTTATACGGTTATGCGCTATGCGTCTCGGAACTGGAAATAAATGTAAGTGTTTTAATTTTTTTTGCTCACTAAGCCCGCTGTAGAATTGAGTAGCACAGTGATTTTGCAAGGAAAAATATGAAAAAAATTGAGCATTCTCAGTAAGTTCAGTATTGAATCTCAGGTTATACTTTTTTTAAATACAGAAAAGTCTCACCGATAAGAAGACCTCGCAGAGTGCGTGCTGTAGTTGACGTCCTCCGTCGCCGTGACGCGGCTGCGAATTAGTTATTTATTTATTCAACTTTATTTCATTTTATTATTATTTTTATTCTCACATTCCGCCCGGCCCATTACATCTTGGATGATTACATGACTTTATGAAATGTACGAAACATAGCCCATTCTTCGGTTATGTCTATGTTCTACACGAAACATGAAGTAATAACCCCTTTCCGAATTTTTGAATTCACAATTCCCTAATTTATAAATATAATTTGATCAAATTAGCATGAGTATCAAAGTTTCAAAAGAGTCGTTCCAAATAACTATTATCTTTTTGGAAATATTCCGGGATTAGATACTCCGACGAAATTTTCCCTGCTTTCATAAAAAATAATATTTCGCTCTTTACTGCTTCCGGCGTCCCCTCGAGGGCTGGATGTCACGCATTGTGAATATGTGATAAAAGATGTAGTCAACCTCTAGATATATACAAAGACATCCCCCTCCTCATCTTAAGATGAATCATAAGTTGATCATAAGTAGATGATTCATAACTCCCCATTAAAATTCTTCCAACTTCCGGCGTCCCTCGAGGGATATCACAGGTGTCTCCTCCTCATGCATACACTTGACACTGACTACTTTTTATTCGGGAGTCTCAGAAGATTGGGGAGAGGTTCAGGACGACAAAGATGATGAGAGACAATGCGATTGTGAGAGAGCACAGACAGACATGGAAAGCGAGAGAGTGTGTGATTCAGAGAGACGGCGTCTTTCCCTCGCCCCCTCTTCTGTTCTCGCGGGGCGCCGCTGTAACAGGAGAGACAAGCGGCGGGAGAAGAAACGGCAGGCATAAGAAGGAAAATCGAGAGAGCAGGGGGATCAAAGAGACCAGGGAAACTACTGCAGAATGCCTACTCCGTTTGTACAAGAGTTTGGTTGACGCAGATGAAGTCTGTCTCTCTCATTTCGCCGTGCTCTCTCGCCTCTCTGGTTTAAGAGAGACAATAAGAAGTGGAAAGAGGGCATTGCACCAGAAGAAGTACGCTAAGATGTCGGAAATCTTATTGGAGAAAGAGCAACGTTATCACAAAGGGTACATCAGAGCCATAAAAAAGTTGGACAAACGTTGCGGCGTTCAAAGAAAATCAGTAAAAAGAGGGATCTGATTGAACAGTAACTTGATACAGCGATGAATGCGGTACAGTGAGGAGGCGGAAAGTGTCGGGAGCAAATATTCAACTGTCAAGGAAGCAAGAAAACAGTTCAAGTGCGCAAAGGATTTGCGAAAAAATGAGATTTTTTTTCAAGAAATGTTTCAACGATGGTAAATAATTTCTCGAGTACTTAAAGTAAATAATCAATTTTTTAACTCACCGATAGGAGGCGTACTTCCTGTCGAACTGCTTTTGGCGTCGACTAGCCATGGTTGCAAGTTGAGAAAAGGATTAGGAATCTGAAAAAAGTGATTGTATTCGTCATTAACACTTCATCTGCATGGCACCCCTTGAATCAGTGGATGAAGTTGTTCAATTGTGAAATGTAAAAGACGTCAGCATTCATGTCACTGTTCGATCCAGACTTTGATGAGTTTCTTCCTCTTTTTGCTTGTTGAGATACACATAGCAACTGTTCACCCCAGGAGGAATTCCCTTGAGGAAGGAAGCTATTCGTCCCTGCCCGTCAAGAAAACTGCTAACGATATCCTGTTTCACAACCGAAAAATCGATAATGTGACCTCTCGCGCTTTCACAGGCTCAACTATGAAGGCATGACGCAGATTGTTACAAAAACTTTCGCAATCGATTGTTTTTTTTGCAATCAGCTGAGAGGCTCTACGAAAGTGAAATATTACAGAATAAAATGATTATTCCTTTTTCAAAAACCGTATTTCTGACCCAGTTTCGATCGATCGTACAGTATCCGAGAGTCCTCTCGTTCTCCTCACAAGAACCTCACTCGATGCCGGCACACCGAAGAGAGGCGGGAAGAGAGGGGAGGCTCTGGGAAATGATGTTTTCCATTTCTTTAATTTTTTAAATTCTGCAAACTACAGTGCGCAATGTACGCTTTAGATGCCGAATAGCATCATCCAGAAATATGAATAAATATGGGGAGCATGGGTCGTAAGACGGGGACGGGAGGTAATAAAAACGCAAACAGCATGTCACAGGCAAGAAAAGCGAGATTCAAGGTGATCTAGGAACTACTGATCAAGAGACTTCACGTGTGAGTCCGCATCTGGTCCTCCTCCGAGTGACCACCCTCTCAAGCGAGCATCTGGACCAGGGGAAAGAGTTAGTGTGTCCACTGTGAGAATGCTTGATCGAAGCTTGCTGACAGGGTTGCAGGTTCGGTATCGGTAAAACCGACTCTCTCTCGCGACAGACGGTAAGAGATAAGAAATAGCGTGCAAAAGTGGAAGAGACAGCTAAGGAAGTGGGCGGTAATCCCTACTTTCGAGATTGTCGATCCCGAACATATTTCTCTGGTCACTCTTACTATAACTAATTTTGAAGAACAAAATCAATAATAATTAGGCGTGACATATTAATCAATGCAAAAAGCGGTGCTGAGCAACTATTCGTGATTACATTTTGTTGCAGCAACCATGCAATTATCGAAAAAGGAGTGAAACACATCGCGCAATTGGCGGAATGCTCGCATAATTTCATCGGAAAAACTCATAATTGTCGAACAAAAAACGATAGATTAAAAAATTGTGTAGATCAAGAGCGAGGATGGAAAATAAATAATGAATTGCGATATATTCGATGCGATCTCAGCAGAATATACATTATTCGATCGCCAGTCAACACCTGCGAAGAATTCCAGAAAACGAAATCGCTCGATCGCTTGACATCTTTCTCCCTCATCTCGGGGCAAATGGCTCTCTCTCTCTCTCTCTATCCCCCACCTATCCCCGCATCCCCCTCATCCCTCCCTTCTTCCTCTCTTCTCCAAGCGAAGAATACCTCCTCAGGGGCCCCCGATGAGATAGCGTTTGACTCTCCGGCTGTTACACCTCTCCCTCCTCTCCCTCTCCCTTCCCCATTGCATCGTTTTGACTCAAATTTGCTGGACCAGGGGCCTTCAGAGTAATCGATACGGGTCGCAATTCGAGTAATGAGCCGGCCCTTGTGATCACAGGGTTGATCAAGCAATCAATGGCAAGCAAGACATCGCAAACTGGCGAAACGGTTTGGTGTTACACAACTCATATCTCACCGGGAGAGGCCCCTGTTGATATACTTGAGTAATCAATAAGGGAGCAAACAATGAAAAGTGTCCAGAAAACACCATTGTTTCCATTCTTGAGAGAGGTCAAACAAAGATCGACGCGCGAGATCCACGGGAATGGAAGAGCAGAGGGTCAAGGGATAGGAGAATAAAGGAACATCTTCATGTGTATGGAATGTGCGTTACTTTAACTGAAGTAGATTCCATTCCAATACAAGAAATTTTATTTACATGCGTTTCTGATGCTACATTCTTGTGATCGAACACTGCACTCTTCCAGGTATTCTCTTCATAAATTCTCGCCGGAATTAAATTACTCGCTGGTCTAAATATCATCATCACCGGGAAATTCTATTACTGGACTGCACCTCCTCGGCTCTCTCACTCACACGAACTGACTCTACCTGAGTTCAAATACCCGCAGAATCGAATCTCACAGACAGGGAAAAAGTTAAAGAAAAACGTGGAATCACGGAACATTTCTTGCCGTGGGAGAGACTTTCATCTTGTATCTTCTAGCAGCATGTCTGAATTCGTCATTGTTTTTAATATTCATTACTTAGTTTCCTGATAAAATTGCTTGTTGGCAAAATATATTATTTTTATTTATTAGCCCGGGAACCTAGTGAAGAGAGAATTTTTGAATTAAAGTACACCACATTCGTGCCTGCCACCTTTCTGCCCCTTTCTCTGATTTTTCAGAAGCCTAATCACCCTCATTAATGATGCTCTAAAGAACTCTGTCGAGCCCATATTCTGTTTTCATGAACCTCTTAATTCGAGTTGACAGAGTTCGGCTCTTAATTTCGCAAAATCGGCGAGAGAGACGAGAGTCCTTTTCCTTTTTTGGGTAGTATCTGGGCTGAAATCAAGGACTTTCGACTTCAGCCATGCAATTGCTCAAAATAGGAAAAGTACGCTATGCGCTGCACTACGTAATTTATGCCTGCTGTTTCTAGGTAGCAGACTTTAGCGTACTTAGTTTCACTGCAGTTGCGTTAATGCACTGAGTATAATGTTGGGTTAGCATCAGATTCCTTCTGATTTGTCTCGCGAGATTCGTACTTATATTTTCGCAGACTGACGAATTTTATCGGGTGATGTATGTCTCGTCCTCATTTTAAGCGTTGGTAAGATAGATTCTTTTCACCCTGATGGGCAAGCATCAGCTTCAGTTCCTTCCACTTCCAATACTCTCTGATTTCGGAGATAGTGTGAAAAGCGTAGAGGTTGATTCCTTTCAGCACTCAACTCAAGAGTACATTGACCTTTGAATTACATCTCTCTCACTTTCGTACACTATCTCGCTATCACTAATAGTTAATTGGCTCACATGACTGCGTAGTTCCGGTGAAAATCCAAAGCACGTTGTTAGTTGAACGTATTTAGGCACATTTAGCTTTGGCTCCCCCTCCTTTTCGGAACCACAATCGACTTTATCTATATATATATTTGACGTTACAATGAAAACTGAAAAATGAGAGCTCTATGATTTTTCGATTTTTAGTGGACATTCTTCGAATCTGAGCGCCATTTATAGATCATTTAGATCAGACATTCCCGCCAATGTCCCATTACTCGATAGCCTTCTAGTTCCCTGTTTGTACGTCGCCGACAGAGCGTCAGCGCAAAACGTTTTGCTCGTCTAGATCGCTAGCATTACCTCAGAAATGAAAATGCCGAATCACGAGCAGAGACATTATTTTAGTTGTAAAACGGCAGATGCGGTCTAGACCGCCGTTAGAGAGCTTTCTGAATTGCGGTGACGACCCTTATTCGTCGTTACTTCTTCATTTCAAAAAGAGATTATTATTAATTACGCTGCATTTGCATTCCATTCTATTGCGAATTAGACTTTTACATTGTATCGTCATTCATTCATACATTCATTAGCGCGCCTGACCGAATAGACAAGGCAAGATTAGCCAAATTTGCGACTACACGGTTTCAAGTCTGCATATTTTTCACGCTTTTACTGTTCCTTTAATCAAATGAAATGTTTGAATGCAATCCTTCCCATTTGAAATGGCTAGAGCTCGCTGTTTCATTCATCTCACTGAAATGTTCGTTATTTCACGTGTTCGAGTGTTCTGTTTTTCCCCATTTGACGCAATTGAAATCACACCACTTGTATTAGCTCTTCCTTTTACGTAATTTATTCAAAATTTATTATTTTCAAAATTCCCGGTATCTCAATGGTCGCGGACACCTCAAACTACACTGCTCTCCTCGCCGCTCAAAGTGGGCTGATTCTCGTAGCGCTACTCGTCTTCTTCTTCACGCTAAGAGTAATTACGTCGTTTGGCGCGATTCACGGCAATTGCAAGTGAGTCCTCAACGACATCGAAAAATGACGTGACGAAATATTTCACAGATTCTTCCTCTCATTCATCGCAGTCGGCCAATTCAGCGTCATTCTTTCTCACATTCTCAAGGTAAGATCTGACTCCCAGTTTTATAGCTTAGAATAATGATCTTTTTTAAGGTCGGCTTCTGGTTCACAGCTGACGATTACGATCGATTCGCTCTGTATCAACAGCGTAAGGATTTCTAGTCGAATGTTACTCTCTAGCGCACAAAAAATCGAAATTTGCAGCATTCTTCAAAGCAGTCCAACCCTTCAACGAGTTCGGATACTTCCTTGTCGACTGCAATAACTTCCTTCTGATTATAGAGAGAACGATCGCGTGTACCAGGCTGAAGAGGTATGATTCCACATTCTACATTTTTTTTCGTAACTCTAACGGTCTGGTCATCCTGATGTTCAAAAAAAGTCATTCTCTAAATACTGCAATATTCTATCAGCAGCTACGAAGAGGCGGGCACTCACTGGCCTATTGTCCTTCTCTCAGAGACACTATGCATCGCCATCTCGTCTTATACTGCGTATCTGATACACTTTCGTGAGATTTTAACAACATTTTATTCGCATTTTCATCTAGACTCAAATTTTTAGACGAATTCTGGGTGGATATTTCTATGATGTCACTGAAAAATTTTCATGAGATAAACAACACCCTTCAGAAGGCCAAGTGGTCGCGAGTGCCATCATCGCTCTCTCGGTTGAGTTCATTTCCGTCATTCTCCTCGTGCTCTGCTATCGCTACTCGAAGAGAGCCTACGCAAATCTGGAGGATGTCGGGAGCAGATATCAGGTGATCCCTGTCATTACTCTATTATGGTCGCACGTCTACTCCACCACACAAATTACCAAATAGGCCGATTCAACTTGCGAACACTCTGATGATGCTAATCTGACTACTTTAAAAGATCCTAACGCCCAAATGTGAATTTCTAAATAATATACAAAGTCAGATGCGCGAAGTCGAGCACACCACCCGGGCGCTCTTCCCGGCCTGCCTCATCACTGTGCTACTGAGAGTATTTGTGACGACGATGGCGCTGTTAGTTCTGTACTTTTCTTCACCTTTCCTTTACAGTTTTTCTACTTTCAGTGTTAAAAATTCTGAAAATACAAGCAATTGAGGTGGTTTCTATGAATTCGGCATGGGAATGGAGATGAATAATATGTAATTTTAGATTCGCAAACGCCTTCGCCAGCCTCTTTCCCACGTACATTATCTTCATGGCGGCGTATCACTGCGTGAGTTTTCATATTAAAAATTAAATTTTTTAAATAATNNNNCATTTCAGATTCAAACTGTTAATTCCGCTCAGTACGGTCTAGTCATCATTCTCATTCATGAGTGAGTTACTTTTACTTTTTTATACTTATTTTAATTTATTATTATATTTTCAGGAGCATGCGGCTTAAAGCGAAGGGAATGCTCCTTGGCTTGTGCGGAAGAGAAAGATATGCAGGTTCGAAAATAAGAAATATTTTTAAAATAACAAAATAATATTTTTAGTATCCGCTCGGATCTCCGATTTGGACAAGCAGAAGGATGGTCAGGGAGCTGCATACTTCGATCAACTCAAGATCATTTGGGATTGATCATTACTGTTATTTATTCAATCATCATTTATTTATTCCGACAGAATTAATGTACATAAATTGCGCGAGAGATTTGACCAGAGATGTCCGCGTTGTTATGCTCGTCATAAGTATAAATCACCGTATCCTTTCAACACTCCGCCCAAAAAACAGAGTGTGTGCAGTTCCCACGTACATGAACTTCATCTCTTTTTATTGAAATGTCCAGCAAAAAACTTCCAGGAGCATTCCAATTTTGCCGTCTAACCGTCTTCACTACAAATAATTTACGACCTTAAAAACGTGCCAGCAACCAGACACACCCAAAGCTAACATTGTGTCTGTCAGCTAGAGCTTGTAATACGCGTCATCGTCTCTTCATATCGCACACTCTCTCGCCTGCCCGATTGGCGATAGGGACTATCAACCTGTTTATAGTCAAGATAAAGTCAATCAAAGAGGCAATGATAATAATGATAAGTACTGCGATTCGCTCTCAACCTCTTCAACATGCATCTTTTTATTGCATGTTTTCTCGCATTCTTGAGCCTTGCAGGTATCTTTATCTTAATTTCTGAATTCGAATTTCGTTTCTCAGAAGCTCGTGTGCAGTTCACTCATTCCTCGCTCTATGATGAGTTCGATATCATCGGGAAAACCAGAGTTAGCTTTTATAAACGTTTTCTAAAAAGTTTTCTAACCAGCCATGATTGAGATGAATGATGGTGAGACAATGTTTACAAAAAATATCGAATTCAAGATTGTGAATACTTCAGACGGAGATTGGGGAGTGCTCGAGCGTCAGAGAATGCGTCGTTTTTGTTTCCACACTGAGCGGCGAGCAAAACGAAGATGTCTATAGAAATCTGATAGTATCGCCGGAGGATCGAAAGTGGAGCGTGAAGTAAGAGGCCGTGTGCTCAGTCTTTTTAAGGAAATGGATTGAAAGAAAAAGAAAGCATTGAAATAAAAAAAGTGAAACATACCATAAATTCAGTCTCCTTCAATTCGCTGGTTTTCGCGATGCGAACACGAGAGAGATTGAGCCCTACTACATCTCGGATGGAGCTATCGAGGTTTTTTTCGCTATTTTTGAAGCATTAAAATGTAAAATAAACAGTAATTCCAGCCATCCATCACAATCTACCTCTGGAACGAGAATAACGAACAAGTTGCTGCGCCTTTCGTGATTTATGCTGTCAATTTGGATAAGGGTATGGTAAATTGTCTTGAACGTAATGAAATCGTGAAACATCATACAAAAAAAGAAAAAAACTTTAAATCGATACAAAAATTGAATTTGTCGATCGCAGAATCTAACTTCGCCAATACTTCGGGCGTATTTGATGCGGCAGACCTCGCAGATGGAGTTGTCCGAGGACAGATAGTGACTATTCTGAGTGCAGTACCGTTCACAACGACTATTGCGGGAGATAAGGTATTTACAACTTACTAAATGATTTTTTTTTTAATTAGCGTTGAAAATTTCCTAATATTCTGAATTCAGGAAACGATGGCGAAAGTGTTCGCGACGGGATTCGACAACGCTGCCGTCAACGATGAGAACCCCGACAACTGCAGAAGTTTGATGCAGACGACGTGAGAATTATTGATGACATTTCGGCCAAGAGCCACTGTCATTTTGCAATACTGAAAAATAAGGAGATGTTCGTATACATTAAATTATCGAATGAACTTTCAGACACGAAGAAACGATTTCGCTCCAAATCAACGGACCAATCGCTAGCATCTACTTTAGTGACTTGCAAGGTTGAAATATTGAATAACTATTCAATGTAACGTGCATTTACAGGCAACTTGATTGATTCGAAAAATTCGATTAAATCAACACTGACTTTCGGTATGAAATAATTAATCTTTTCGATTGCAAAGAGGACGATTTTCAGCATACGATAATCTGGCAATTAATTCGAAAGGGTTCGTCACCTCGCAAGGATTTATTGGATGTGAGTCGGGTCAGGTAAGGAAAAAATCCCTCGCTTCAATTTATTTTTATTTCTGTACTCTTATCGGATACGACTATCATTTTCTTCGGTGGTATCATAGAAACATGTGCAATGCAATTTCAGATTTATCGCTCAAGTCTCTATGGAGAATTGGTCCAGTATAGTCTTTTCTCTACAGAGTGAGTTGACTTGCCGGGAAAAAGGGTGATGACTTTTTAAATTGTAGTGCTCATTACCTGCATCAATCAATTTTCATAAACACTGATGACCATCATCCTCTCAATGTTCAAACCGACTACGGATTAACGAAGTGAGTTCTTTTTTCCCTTTCAATGAATGATCATGCATCATCGAGAATTAATTTTGGACAACGTTTTTTTGTAGCTATCTCGGAACCGATCTCATGACACCGCAAGAAAATTGCGTCCTTACACATGCAAGTTGATTCCGAATATCACTCGAAATAAATTAATAGGAAAATATCACTGTGCTTGATCAGGCATTTCAGAAGATCGAGGTTAATTTCGCGCAATCCACCACGAACTCATTCGCGCTTGTGTACTCATACAGTCAGACAAAATGTGAAGAAGCGGTAACATCAAGCACTATATCGGTCAAAACATCTACTACAGCAAAAGTGAGATAGTTCGTTTCTGTCAACAATAAGAAGCGTTACCAAGGCGATTTTGAGGCCCAACCAGCGTCAGTTGCTCCTGAGAAATCCACAACGATTCCATCAACAGCCCCTGAAACAACAAATACTGTGGCACAAAGTGATTCAACAACGACGTCTCCGATCGACATAACAACATCATCGGCTATCGGTACGATTTCCTGCTTTTCATTCTCTCAAAAATGATTTTTCAGGATTCGGATCTCTTTCACTTCTCTTTATTGTTATTCATTATATTTATCTAGAAAAGAGCTGTTTGTGCATTATTGTCTATTATATCTCACCATAATATAAATAACAATGTATAGTTTGACGTTTACTAAAGAATCAGAAATGGAGTTCACTTGACATTTCCCACAGACTAGCACAAACTCGAGGACTCTGAAAAACGCGAGAACTAGCTAGTAATTCTCACGAAATCGGTGATTATCGGAATTCTATCTCGAAAAAGGACCTTGCACACTTCCCTCCTCGATCGATTTACCTCTGTCTTGCTATTAATTTCTTGAAAAAAACATCTTCGCATTCTCACTTGTTTTTACATGTCCTTTCTTCTTTGACTGGCCATTTCCCCAAAATAAAAATCCACTACAGAATATCAGAAGATCATGGCCGAGCCCAGCTACACACTTGTGCTAGGCTTTCAATCTATCGTCGTCATCGTATCATTTCTAATATTTATGTTCACCCTACGCGTAACTTCTTCGTTCAAAGCCATTCACGGAAACTGCAAGTTAGTCATTTTATAAATTAGGTTTTCATATCGCCAATGCACTAAAGAAAAAGTGATATTTCAAGCTTTGAATAGTTCCTGAAACATAATCAATTTAACGTTTCAAAATAAATATTCATAGATTCTTTCTGATGTGCACTGCTCTTGGACAATTTTGCATTATGCTTTGTCACATATTCAAGATCGGATTTTGGTTTACCATCGACAACTATGATCGCCGCTTTATGTATACACAGGGTTAGTTTCACCATCATTTTTGACGTCCAGAAAAAAGTGGAAGTTCAGCCTTCTTCAAAACAGTCCAACCGCTGAACGAATTCGGAGCCTTTCTTACGGATTTGAACAATTTCATGCTAATTATTGAAAGAACGATCGCTAGCACGAGGCTAAGAAGGTTCGATGTTTGCGATTGTTTTCTGGTCGGATTCGATTTCCTCTTCTTCTTTTCTTTTGCTGCCATGTTCTTCCGAGGTGATTGGCTCGAAAATTAGGGCAGTCAGGGTGAAGAATACGTCTATTCATTCCGCGTTCTCTCTCACTGGCCAGAGTGACGAGAGAGTACGCGGAATGAAGAGACGGATTCTTCACCCTGACTGCCCTATTCGAAATGAAATGCAATTCAGCTACGAAGACACGGGTACTCATTGGACTATTATCCTCTCAGCGGAAGCACTCTGCATGGCAGTGTCGGCTTACTGTGCCTATCTCGTGCACTTTGGTTTGCAGTCTGAAGGTTGAAATGAAAAGAATTTCGATTTTAGTGGGCCTTGTGATAGAGTGCTGCGCTATCGGGATTTCCGTCGAACTTATCTCCCTCGTACTCCTTCTGCTGTGCAATTTCTACTCGAAACGAGCTTACGCAGGCCTTCAAGATGTGAGAAGTCGGTATCAGGTAAGAAGTTCATCTGAGAAAAAAATCGATTAAGTAATATTTCTTTGCGTTTCCAGATGCGTGAAGTTGAGTACGTAACGCGAGCCCTTTTCCCCGCCTGCCTTGTAACTGTGATTTTAAGGGCTTTCGTAACGACATTGGCACTGTAAGTAAAGCTTTTGTTGCTAACCGCCCTCTTAATTATGGTAAATTTATGTGATACCCCAAGTGGAAAAAAATTTATTCAATTTAACACCAGACAGTTCAGATTTGCCACTCTGTTCGCAGCCATCTTCCCCGAATACATGTTCGTCATGGCTGTCTATCATTGTGTGCGTTCCAGAGTTTTTTATTATATTATTATCTTTTATTTATTCCGCCAGGTTAATGTACATGAAAATACGATAGAGTTGACCAGAGACGGATCCGTCGACCAGTCTCCGGACAGAGTGGCGAAAGACAATGCGAAATTAAGTGATAATTGATTTCGATAAATACAAAATATAAATACAAATGGCGCGCGAGTGGAATATGTTTCACAATTAGTCTAAAGAAGTGGGCACGAAATGCAACCGATATCAGATCCGATGAAAAGTTAAAATCATAATCTTAGATCCAAACAATCAACTCTGCGCAGTACGGTCTTGTCATAATCCTCATTCATGAGTCAGTTCCAGAAAGAAAACATTAGATTTAGAATATATTTGCAGAAACATGCGTCTCAAAGCGATCGCTATGATTCGTAGCTTTTTGAGAAGGCGGAAAACTACACGTATGATATCAATTCATGCTTGGTTTTCGGACCTGATAATTCTTTTTCAGGCACCGCCCGTATTTCTGCAATTGACAAGCGAGTGGAGACATATGGAGAAGCGTACTTCGATCAGCTCAAGAACGCATGGGATTAATCAAACCAAATTTCACTCTTCCTGGACTATCAACGTTGTTCAACTATTCTACCCACTGTTAAAGTCATTGTTTTGTATTCACACAAAATACAAGATTCACATGACCATGGGGCACATTTGATCGTAATCTGCTCGAAAAAATTTAATGTGCTGGCAAAAAGTCAGCAAAGATACGGCGCATGAACTTGTTGATGTTTCTCACGTGAAGGCAGGCGCTCACAGACTAAGAAAAAATGTGAGAACGGGCGACTTTCAATCTCCAAAATCACTCAGGAACAATTCTCCTTCGGGGAATAGCGTCCCTGAAATTCTTGGACAATGTCGGCAAACCAAACTGCTTGGAATACAAATATCGATAATACCGACTTCACTGTACTGATTGCTGCCCAGAGCTTACTCGTTGTTGCATCGATTTTTTTATTTCTATTCTCGCTCAAAATAATGGCTTTCTATTGGCCCATTCATGCTAACTGCAAGTAAGTCAATTGTATTGTCCAAATTGAAAAAAAATAAGTGTCAGGTTCTTCCTAATGTTTAATGCTTCGGGAAATTTCGCCATTATCCTTTCCCATCTTCTCAAAATCGCTTTCTGGTCTTCAATTCATAACTATGAACGACTGTTTCAGTATAGATACGGTGCCAGATGATGATTTTTCCTTCTAAAAATCGATAAATCAATATCAGTGTTCTTCAAAATCGTCTAACATCTGCAAGAATTCGGTTCGGGCCTAGCTGACTGTAGTAGCTTTTCCTTGATTATCGAAAGAATAATTGACGAGAATAGAGTAGGAAACGTATCGTTTATTATCGCAGTAATATAACACGCGTTCAATGAACTTGTTGACAGAACTTCCGAGCCGTCTCCAGGCTGAACTGTTTTCGAGTTATCTTTGATAGTATTGATTCGTGCACATTTGGCCATTGTCTGTTTGAAAAAAACGCAAACTCATACTTTTTTGTTCCTTTTTTCACTGAATACACACAGGGTACATCCCACATCTGCTGACACAGCAGTAATGTGAGATGAAAGTCAGGAGACTTGGAAGCGCACGAGAAACTGCTTCTCAATTCTGTATTTGCCCAAGCAAACAGTAGTTTCAGAGTATATAACTATGTCCCTTCCAATACTCACCATCTCGCTCAGTTCTCAGATATCTTCAATATTATTTTAATCGTTGAATTTAAAAAAAATAATTTCTAACCCTTGTTCAGCTAAGATTACTCCGATAAGGCCGATTCCGGCTGCTCCAGATTAATGTCCTCTAACCATACGAACGCCAGTCCACCCGAAAAGCTTCGTATCCTTGTTGTCGACAGTTGGTTGCATTTATAATACTGTTCATCACTTTCCAATTCGACATTTCTACCGTTTATCGATTAATTTGAGATGAAAAATAGGAAAAATAGGTACAATTTTTAGGCGGAATCGACGCAAATGGTGCATGCCCGAATTATCCCCAATTCGGCCCATCCCCCGATTGCCCATATCCCGGATGGTGTCTCGAGGTATAGAATAGAATATTAATTCTAAGGATTCTGTGATTTCCTTAATTGTATTTCGTATGAAATCTATTATTTCCCTTACAGATAATCGATGTTATCCTTCGTTCCGGTAACATCCCGCATGAATTTATCGTTGACAGAAACGAAACACAGCAACTGGATTGGGGTAGATTGCAGGTATAACGGCTCTGTACGGAAACGGGGGTCCCAAAGGAAAACGGGGGTCCCATCAGAAAACAGGGGTCCCAAAATAATATGGGGGTCCCATCAGAAAACGGGGGTCCCATCAGAAAATGGGGGTCCCATCGGAAAAACTATGTTTCTAAACTAGAAGTACCGTTGAATAATTCTGTGTTTCTGATCCGCCCTATACTTCTACCTATTCTACCGTGAATATATTGTGAGACTTGCCTCTACAACCACTGATACGATAATTACACCTTCATGTATGAATATTATTTTCAATGTATTGAAAATAATGCATTCGAATAGAATCTCCTGGTCTCTCAAACAAAAATGAGGCGAGAAATACATCGAAACATGCTTTAGTGAAATGATATAGCAAAATACCACCAAAATATAAAACTTTTTTGGAACTTTGCCTTGCGATAGGACTCAGAAAAAATTATGGGACCCCCGTTTTCTGATGGGACCCCCGTTTTCCTTTGGGACCCCCGTTTTCCCATGGGACCCCCGTTTCCGTACAGAGCCGGTATAACCAATAATTTCGAAATTAAGAAATTTATCTAATATGTATTTATTTTTTTCAAAGGCGAATGGTAGTTTCTCGGGAGTGCTGGGGCGTGTTGAGTCTGGGGAAGTCGACATGGCTTGTTTGCTGATTCAGAAATCAGTTATGAGAATGGAGCACTTTGACTACTCTATTCCGATCTCCGAGGTAGGGAAATGTATGTATTTTAATATTTTGAAGATGGAATTCAGGTTCGACCAACATTCATTATTCGCGAGGCCCCGCTGACATTCTGGAGTTTGATTCTGAATTGCTTAAGACCCTACGATACAAACGTTTGGATTGGAATAGTTGTGGCATTGATTGTGCAGGTCTGTTTTTCCCTCAACTGAGGGCATCTCTCTCATCGTCTCCGAATTTAATATGTCTTCTCAGATGTTTGTATGGACTTTGATTGGGAGAGCAGAGATAAGAGTTGGACTGCGTCCGCAGAGACACAATGGAGAATACGTAACTGATGCGCTCAGGAACTTGATCAGTCCGGTTTTAATTCAGTTTTGCTGGGACGTTTTCGAGGAAATGTTCAACGGCGGCGATCATCCGTTCTACTTTTTGTCGGGTGAAACAAGCCAATATTCGTTAATTTCTGATTTAAAAAATAAGGAAAATTGACTCGTCTGGTGTTCGCTGTCTTTCAAAAAGGATTGCTCCCAGCTATGTACACCGCTCTTCTCTTGACGGCTCTTCTAACACCCATGGATGTTGCTCCAATCAAGGCATGTATTTATGATGGACGACAGGTTTGAAACTGTCAGGTGACGAATTCGTGTCCTCATTCAACGTGTTCTCTCATCTGGATAGTGAGAAAGCAAAAGACTGATTTTTCATTCCTTAGTTTTTGCTCTGTTTTTAGTCGCAAGCTGATGCGGCTCGACTCATCAAGTCAGGTGAATACAAACTGATATCGGACAAGAGCAAGTGGTGATTAACATTCTCTTCAAGCAAATATCATACATTTTATTTTCTAGGTTCGCGCAAGATATTCAGTTGTCTTCGGAGAAAATCTTCATTGAACTGCGCGAGGAAACGAAAAACAATCCCGTCGTGAGTCATCATTTTATTGTCTGTTTCTGAAATTCTCCACGAAGTAAGCAAGTTATATTTCCAGATCGATACAATCAGCGACGCCCATTCGTTGGCTCTTGTCGATGAGGGAGGATACATCTTTCAGACTTCGGTTAGTCATCTCGAATTTCACAATTTAAGTTATATTTTAGAATGATGAAAGCGCATTTAATGAAGCATCCGTAAAGTGCTACACTTTCATCTTCTCCAAAGGTAACAATGTCAAAAATATGCGATTTAAAAAAGTTTTACAGACATGCCCTCTCGTGCGGCTCACTTGGTCTTCCAAAAGGGATCTCCTTGGCGCAACGTTATCAATACCGAGATAATGAAGAACTACATTTTCTTTGATCAAGTTCACAAGCGATACTTTGAGGCAAGTCTCCAATGAAGATAATGATAATTACTGAATATTTAGGATCGCAAGTTTCGCCTACCAAAGTGCGAACGCGTGCAGTTTGCAACTCCCGGAGCGTCCGATCCTCTCGGTTTACAAATGCAAATTAACAAAATTAATAATTGTATTTTTACAGATTTCTGGTCTGTCTCGGGCATTTTCGTACTTGCTTCGTGCGGATTGATTATTTCTGCAGTATCCTTCATAGCCGAAATAATTGTTTCCATTATTTGAGAAAAGGATACTAATGGGCCTGAAACAATGTGAAATAAATTCATTCAAACCCCCGTAATCTTAAAACATCCGTTGTTTGCCGAAAATTTCAGCTACAAAGTTGATGGAACTACCTTCCCGTTCCAGTCTGAACTGTTTTAGACATAGAGAGATGTTTCGTGAACATTTAATCGTAAGCTGTTTGGCGAATTTGCCAGAACGTCTGCCGATTCGGTGTGAGCCTCTCTCATTTCGCAAAGCTCTCTCGCCGGTCAGACAGACGAGAGAACATGTAGATCGAGGAGAGACTCTCTTACCGACCTACAGTCCACGCCGAAACTCTATAGTTCCCGACCAAACCGTAACGACGAGATATCGGGTATTTGTATGAGGGTTCCTATCTTCTCTCTTGATAAACGCAAAAATGGCTTTCGGGAACTGGAAAAGACCTTTTTGAAAATTGAAATGGAAAACATGAACGCTATATAAAAACTAACGCTAAACGGAGCCGCTCATTTTTAATTTGCAAGGTGACTGGTAGGAATAATAAACGGAATAGTTAAATAAAACGGTTAATGGATAAAAAAACTATATTTTGTAATAAATTCATTTCCTGCGGGAAATAATTATCACATCAATGGTTCATTCGTTCAGTGAACTATTTCACTTTTTTTCTCACTTTTTTCGTATTCCCATTTCGATTCGATGAGTAATCAATGAAATCAAATTGCATCATTCTTCCATCTTCATCTCAGACAATTACGTACTTGGTTAACTTCATTATTGATTCAACTCTAAAATCGGACATTACAAGTTAATAATAATTCAGCTCCAGTTTCAGTGCATGACCATTCTGGAACAGAATGTGGGCGTTCAACCGCATAAACCATTGCGTAGATCGATAATGGGCTTTTCCCACATTCGGCTATCCAACGTGACAGTTCCCTTTTTTCCCTTTTTGCGGCTCCCTTCCCTCCCCCCGCTCTCAAACAGTTCGATAGGGGAACATCGCCGAGCTCAAGCAAGAGACCAGACAAGAAGGGGCGGAGTCAGCTAGCTGCTACTTTACGACTCAGTAACTTGAAGATACGCTCGAGTGAGCAACATACTTAGAGGGCTACGATACCGTAACCCCGAGTGATCTACCGTAACATTCCGTCTCGTTTAACCTACCGTTACTCCGAGTGTCCTACTCCGTTATCTACCGTATCCTTGCGCTGATTATTCATCCTTGAACTACAGTACCCCGAGAGACCTACCGAAACTTTTTTCCGGGATTTGACCCTTCATCTGCAACCCATCCGTCCGGTCAGGATGCTGTCCAATCTGAAGGACTCTCGCTATGCGCTCGTCACTGCGATCATTCTCGGCATCGCACACATGTGTATGTTCGTTGGATTCGATACTGGTAAGTTTGTTTTTTTATTGGTCGAAAGGCTCTCAAAATCACAACATTTATCAATTTGTATACGCAGCTTATCAAAAATAAACACGAGAATCGATAGTTACGTTTGGTGATCTTTGTAGGCGCGGTGTATTGAACTGTTGATTTGCCCGTTCGTTGATTTGTGATATGGAGCAAGCGCGCTTTATGGTTCGGCTTTTAGAAAGGAAAAGGAATTTCATAGAAATAAAACTATCCGAAAATCGAAAAAGAATTGAGCATTCTTCAGGCTCCATTCCTACTATTTAATATAAATACAAATTCAATAAATAATATCAACATATCAAAAAATAACATTAAATAATTCAGATATTGGCTTTGCATTGATCAATACCTTGTCTTTCATTCATCATTTTCTGAAGGCGCGAGCTTCCGAAAATCTTTTAATTGGATGTTGGCTAGACGTTTCCACTCTTTACTATGGGGTGTTTCCCATTCTCACGCGTTATCAAAGCGGCAAAGCGTGATTGAGCGCGCGGCAATTCGGCCAACAATACACCAGCCAATGATCGGGCAATGCTTTTGTCTCTTTACTTTGCCGTATCTCTCGCCAGTCAGAGAAACAGGAGAATATTGCTCATTGAAAGAAACAGATAATCGAACAATGATAGTTCTCTGAGCGACGCAGCGCCTATTAAGAATGGAATGGGCGCTCTAGTGAACGATAGATTGATTTACGGTTTTGGCCAAGGGAGTATAGCTCGAGATAGTGGTCGCAGTTTCATCAGTTAATGCGTTAACCTGCCGTCTAGCCAAAAGAGTAAAGATAAGAGCGAATGTTGCAAAACAGAGAGAGTTAGAAATATCTACAAAAAATATAAATAAATAAGTAATTAAAATATTTAAATAATTAATTTTAAAGGTTCCTTTATCGTCGAATCGGTTCTCTACTCTGTACATCAGCGAAATCCACAGGACATGAACAGACATGCCGGATATTACGGGTATGATTCATGAATAAATGTGTTTATCAGTTTCACATTGTGGGCGCTGATCTGGAACTTGAGGATGTGTTTCACGTTGTCAATAAAAGACTAGAGAAAGTTCGCAATATCGATTCTATCAGACTGTTTTCTATAAAAAAATATAATTCATCTAATACGGAACCCGGGGATTCTGACTATGAAATTGATTATTCCCTTTTTTCCTTTCGAATTGCCTGTCGGGCAAAATACATCCGACAAAAGAACGTAAAAATGTGTTGCTAATGAAAAAAGATTTTTTAAATCGTGAAAACATGATGTTTCAGCCAAGCTATAATGTACGCCTTCAACATGATCGGACACATCGTGGCGCCCGCCGCTCTGTGCTTCATGAGTGCTAAGGTAAGGTAACCGGTAATTATTAAATTGCTCTCTTGGAAGGCTTTTAGAGTACGTTTTCCCAGGGTTCAGTCAGTGAGAAGGATAAGAAGGTTTATGAGAAAAATTTGGGCGCGTGAGTGAGGGGAAGACTGCTTGCATGTGATCATTAAAAATAACACTATTGAAGACATTTACCAAAATTACCAAAAATGCAACACTATTGAAGATGAAGAATTGCATTCCAGTGGACGATGGTGCTCGGTTCGCTCTTCTTCACTCTCTCCTTCGGCTCGTACATCTTCGAGAATGAAATGATCATCTACGTGTCTGGAGCACTGCTGGGATTGTTCTACGCAGGTGAGGAAACAACTTTTATATTTCTTTCCCATATTGCTTGTTTAGGGAAGTTTCAACGAAATTTTCAACATGTTTTTCAAGTAATTATTATATTCGTTCAGTCTACAATGCGGGCTACTCTCGCTACCTCACCCAGATCTCTACCGTTCACTCCATCGAGAAGATCAACGGACTCGAGTGGTCCATCGCGTGCTTTGGGTTTGTTATTTTTTTCTAAATCCGCTAAAATTTACAATCAGTATCCTCAAATAATGCATGATAATGACAGCGACATTGACCAAATATGTAAAATTGAATAAATAATTTTAAATTTAGAACGTTGGTGGGCGGTCTACTTATCGTTCCACTCATCCGAATGAATCCTAACTCGACGAAACCATCACTGTACAAGGAATACTCGGACACGCAAGTGCAGTGAGTTTGTAAAATAATCGTGCAAATAATATATTCAACGAAACACTGATTGAGTTTCACCAATATCAGAAAACGCAACTACCCTTGAAACGAATGATCATTCGCTAAATCTGCACATAAAAATATAATTATTTTACGTTTTTAAATCTATATTTATTAACTTCAATATAATATTCCAGATGCATGTTCGGCGCATTCACCGTTATCGGTCTGCTTGCAAACGTGATCTACTGCATGCTGCCCACGAGGAAAGTCAAGGTACTTTTTTTTAATTGAGCGATAACAACAACAACAACAACAGCATTGCAGGACTGCATTTCCTCGATTGCCAAGGATACCGAGGAAAAGTCGAAGCTCGCTGAGATTAGTAAGTAATCTTTTTTACGCTAGATGTTGTTATCTATTATCATTGTTCCGTAACTGAGATGTGAGACAACAAATGAAAGTGATGGCCTTCTCTGATGAGAGTTCCTCTTGCAGGAGACTCAATCATCGACACAGCAAAGGCCTTCTTCGACCCCCTTGTCCTCCAGCTTTCCCCGCACTTCTTCTACGTAGGAGTGCAGTGTGCTGTGTGGCTCACCATCTACCCGACCACGCTGCAGGTGAGATGACAATGAGTTAACCCCTCCGGATTAGAAAAGAGAAGGAATGAAAAAAAGTTATATGTTTAAGAATATTCATATGTGTTTCACAGAGCTAGTAAATATACCTGAAGACGATCGAGCCAATGAATGTCAGGAAAACAGTCCCAAAAAAATAATAAATGAATTCAAAGGGAGTATGGTGATTTAAATCCATTTTTTATTTATTTCAGTTCACGAAGCACCTCTCGCACAGCACGTATGTCATCACCATCTACGGCTGCATGTTCAGTATCGGAGAGTTTGCGAGTGAGTTGAAATTTTATAATTGTATTATTCTGCTGACAGCAGTTGAGTTTCACTGACATACGAAATTCGTTAGAAGAACTTCTTCACAATGTTTCGAGAAACGATTTCACTTGAAAAAAAATAATGACAAATTGCAGTGGGCCTGCTGACCGTGCCTCTCGCCAAGCGCATCAACAATTTCGGCCAGACGCCTTGCCTTATTCTGTCCATGGTTCTGCAGGTGAGCTTTTCAATATATTTTAGACAATTTTACTTTGAAAATAGCTACTGCAGACATTTTTTCACTATGGTGAGTTTATCAGGCCAAAAAATATCATTTCAGGCAATCTGCTTCATTCTCATCCTCATCTCCACTGCGAACAGATCCACGTCCGTGCCCAACAATGACCCGACCCTGCTGATTCAGCCCAAGTATGTTTCGCGATTTGTTTACTTAGAAGCTTTGTTTAAAAATATGTTTCACAATGCATCCATAGTTCGTTTGTTGAATATGCTGATTCAGTCGAAATGCGCATTTGAAAATATAATATAAATAAAAGGAGACTTTCCAGTGTCCCGATGGCGCTCATTATCGGCTTTCTCTTCGGAGTGCTCGACTCAACGAATAATACGAACAGGTGAGAATTTCAGCTCAACATAAGAAATTTAGTAGGAATTATGGTAATTTTGAAGCAAACGTAGAACAAATTGGTAGACTAAGCGAAAGATTTGGGGGAAGTGCCAGTTCCAGTTCGATTAGAGCGTAACCCATTTCACGATATTTGTCGGGCGATTGTTACGGTACTCTATATTTTATATTTTTTCAGAACCGTAATGTGTGCCCTGGCGATTCCTTCCAAGAAGGCGCAAGTGTTTGCAGTTGCTCGATTCTATCAGGTAACATTTCGGTTCTTTCCTATTTTGCCTTCCCTGTTCTTGCACTACCAGGGGAACCGTATTCTAGGGACAGAAATAGAAAAGTGACAATATTCGATATCACTTGACTATTGATTGTTTGAACGAGCTAGGAAAAGGAGCGCTTGCTCAGCTTTTTCATCGACACCCGCATCAAAAGGGTGATCGACCTTGACAAAGGGGATGATAATGATTGGGAACGAGAGCTAACCTGCAAGCGACTTGAGATACTATCTAGATAGGGTGACATCAATAGGGGATCGAAACTGATAGGTGGAACCATCGGAAAATTTCATGTGAGTGATATCTGGTTTGATGTTGCAGTTAAATAATAATAATTTATCTACGCCCGAAGAACAACGAGCCCGAAATTTACATTAATAAGGTGGAAATAGCTGGGGGAGGTGGGGGGGGGGTTGAAAGTAATGAACTATTTTCGGATATCACTTCATAAAAATGCATCCACTGGGTAATACACATTGAATGACGCGATGCTCATGTGGGAACGTGCCATATTGAAACTATTAACCTTTGTGCCACAAATAGAAAATCGAAACTGTTTTTCGGAACTATCATCATTGCGTGTGACCGAAATAACTGGGTTGGTGTTGCAAATGTTCACTATTGTATTTGTGATAGAAAAACGATAGAGTATGTCTAGAAAGTGATAACAAAATAATCATATAATTATTAAATCAATCGCAGGCCCTCTCGGCGGCCATTCCGCTCTTCCTCTCAGCGTATCTGACCACATACAGACTGTTGCTCATCGAATTTATCATCTGCGTCATTGGAGCGGGACTGTATCTCAGGTAAATTTAAAGGAATTCTTCATATTTTCCCTCATGCAGTTGAACCAGTCATTAATTTATTGATTTCTGATGCATCACGAACTTATATTGAAGTATATTTCTTGATTAGTCCGAACTATTCATTATTCACATTGACTCATAGAATAACCAAACAACTCTCACTAATCAAAATTGATCACAAATTTGTTCTCTTTTCAGAGTAGTCCACAAGATCAAGCACCACACGCACGAAGAGCCCAATTCATTCGAAGCCTTCACTCGAAAGGAATCTGTGGCTCAATAGACAATATCGTGAATCCTCCAATATTTTTTTATAGTTTATCAGCTTTATACTTAAAGTTGCGTCGAGTAGAGTAGTGTACAAAGATTGTTTGTAGAAATATGGAACTTTCGGGACAGACTTCGATCATAACAGGAGAGGAGTCTGGACCGAAGTTCCGAAAAATTGAGTTATCGCGGACGATTTGTTGCGATGTAGAACACAAGAGGCGCGTTGTAGCCGCCTCCCTTTCCCTGAATAATATTTCGTATTTTCGAAATACACACTCTCTCATCTCCGCGTGCTATCTCGCCCTCCAACGAGTTTTCTAGTTCATTTTCTATTGTATTTTGCACATGACGATCCGCATTTTTGCGGGTATTATCGATTCCATCTATCAATTGTAGTTGTACTCACCCGCTTCGAAGCAACATTCATAAATGTCGTCGGCCCATTGGACAGCGCACCGAAGTTGTAGTGATTGTGGCCGAAAACGTGGAATTTCGGCCGCAAGTCGTTGATCTAAACAATATTTGATTTGTTGTTGATACGATATCAATATAGATAGTTATTGATCCTGAACGGTGATCGAGTGTACCGCCTAGTAAACTTACTTTATTCAGTAGCGCAAAATCGCCCCAGCGCTCAACAGGTGGGTAGAGGTCCAGATAACCTTCAAATCAGTTTTTTTTCTGTTGCAACTAAAATTTTCTCACCAAGTGGCGGAATATGCGTGATGAGCACATCAATATTTCTCTTGAATCGACTCCATTCCTTGCCTATTAGGTTCCTCGGACGATAGAAGGGATAGCCCTGAAACCGATTGAAATTTCAATACACAAAAAAGGTCATTCAAAAGGTCAAAAGGTCTTCATAATGTCATTACTGTTTCTATACTATTTTTTTCGAATCTGTCTATTTTAGGTAACCAACAATGACATCACTTTATATCCTTTCCCTTTAGAACCGGAGATGATCTTTCATTGGCCGAGATCCTTTGCAAAAAGAGACTAACCTTGAGTGGATGCCACGGAGAACCGTAGAAGATGAGGCCATCAATCTAAAAGTGTTCTCGTCTCTTTATTTTGCCTTATCTCTCGCCAGTCAGAGATGCGAGTGAGTATTGTTCCTATCACTGATTGTCAGAGAAACCTTAGAGATAGTACAAAACTGAGAGAGCCGGCGAGATGCAAGCACTAATGACAATGATCCCTTTTGAGGGGGAGGGGAGCTGGCGTTGACACTTGGCGGTTTGAGCCCGACAGTTCGAGATTTTTCGGAAACACGTGACCATTTCAGTTCGATTTCGGTGCACAAAAGTCGAGATGAAAAGGGAGTAACCCATCATTAAAAAACCCGAAGCCAACGTCATTTTATGGAGCAATTGACACATGACGTATCGATTGAGTGATGAGGACGTTCCTTTTCAATCCCTAGTTTTACCTCCACATGCGAATCCTGCAGATACGTCACGTTCCCGAGCAGTTCGTATCCAAATTCAGTTCCGTTCTTCTGAAAATGAAATCAGTTTTCGGGGATGCAATCGTTATTAAAGTTAGAATCAATATCAGGAATCTCGACCAACTGGCAAATTGAAGTTAAATTGCATCAGAAAGAGTGGCAGTAAGTGAATACCTGATATTTCTTTCTCCTGATGTCTAAATTCTCCGTTTCATCAAATCCCAGTTCATGATTTCCAGCAATTACGAGTTTGTGTCGATGGGGGAGCGTTCCTATGAAGATTCGCCACATTTCAACGGCTTGAAATTGATGAAAACGGCTAAATCGAACCCATCAACGCGTCAAATTCTTCAATTTCCTCGATCGTGCCGAAATTGGTGAGGTCACCGGCATGAATGAGCACATCTCCGTCCTAAAAGCAACTTTTTTTTCAAATAAAGCTGGTTAACCTCAGTATCGGTAATGAAACTCTGTTTGACCGTATAAGGAATCCAACTGTTCAGTCACATTTCAAAAGACAGAGCAACGAAAGAGCAAGGAAAGTACCGGAATCCTGTCCATAATCTTCGCCAGATTAGCGTGCGTATCCGATGTGCAGACGACCTTCAGGAAGGGCCCTCGACGGGGAGGACGATTGACTTCACTGAAAAAGAGCCTTCGATTATTTGCCCCCAACAGCTACAAACCATAGTCAGAAAGCAGAACAGAGATTAATTCTGCAAGGCGTTTCATAGGAAAAAAAGAGAAAATTACAGACCCGTCCTTGATAGAGACATTCCACTGAACGTAGCGATGTTTGACGGCTTCCCAAAGCGCCTCTTGCGAATTTTCATCCACGATTTTTCTTGCCTCGACAATCGAGAAAACGGCCCAATGCAAAACGAGCACACTGAGGTGACGCATTCGCCTGAATAAAGGAAGGAATGAGCGGCGAAATTGGTTCCAATATGAGAGATGACATATTTTGAGCAAAGGGTGTTGTTGAAAGGATGTCACAAGTTTGTCCATAACGATTTTGTTGATTGTTTTGAGCAAAACCCCTTCCTCAAAAGCTCGCCTGAGCCCAAATACCACCTGTTGCACCCCTTTTCGCCCTTAACGCACATTGTCTCGTGTGGTGAATAAAGAATAAGAATAAGAATAAGAATAAGAATAAAAACACATTGCAAGGGAACAATTTGTTCAAATTTTTTGATGGCTCGAAATGGAAGGAATGACGGGATATTGAGAGCAAAGAAAGGGTGTTATGGAACAGTGAGACGGATTGGGTTTGTTGGGTGTGCTGAGCAAACTGAAGACCAAACTTCCGTCAAAAGTGTACGAGAACAGTACTAGGATACACGAGAGAACGAGGAATTTGTGGAAAAGGAACGGAATTAGAAGGAATGCATTCATTGCTCGCCGGCAGAATTGATTAGTCTAATATCCGCCTACCACAGACGCATTTATCTCGCGCGAAAACAATTACCTCTCAGCTAAGCTGGAAATTGCTCGGAACAGCAATACGTAGTGAAGGTACCCACAACGAAAAGGAAATGCGACAATAAAATTTCGCTAGATGAGAAATCTGGGTCGCCTTTCTCCCGCACAATAGGCTCAGAAAAACAATAAAATGAAATTATCGAAATAAAATGTTATACTCAATTTACATACTTAGTACACGTGTCATTTCCTGTTTTCTCCATTCCACTCCTCTCTCCTCCCCTCATTCATCGCTCACTCCTTCGTGCGGAGTGGTTCACTCGCCCCCTCCTCTACTCGGCCCCTCTTCCCGTCCTCTCGCTTGCTCGCGGATAAGAGGTATCGTAATTTAACAGCAGTCAGAGATCAAAGATCAGTGACCAGAGATCAGAGATCAGAGATCAAAGATCAGTATTTCAGATGTGCGCCTTTATCTTCCAAATCATTTACGGCATCGTGGGCGTCATCACGCTCGGCCTCAGCATCGGATCGCTCGCCTCCAATTGTCAGTGACATTACGGTAGATAGGTACTATGGAGCAAAAGACGGATATGCGTTAGCAATTATGCCACACAGATTATGTCCCACAGAGATCAAAGACCATAGTTTTCTCGTTCAGCATGGAAGGAAAATGCGAACGGCGATTCGATTGGCCACGTGCTGCCGTGTGATATGAGTAGCTACACCGGGACCGCTGAAGATATGATGGCCGGAAAGTGTTCTATCGACTTCTCGCATTTCGGGGTAAGCCCGTCTTTCAATGTAAACCCGTGTGCGAATGTGAATTAATAATTATTTTGAATTTTTCAGGGCCTGCCACTCACAAACAAGATTATCGCCGTCTGCCTCATTCTCGCTATCATTATGGAGGTGACAATGAGCGAGCGGGGGTTGCATTGGCCGAACCACTACCACTGTCTTTGCACTAATATCAGGATAGGAGTGGGGAGGAGGGAGGGGGAGGCGTTGCGCACCAATCAAATAGCGTAAACAATTGCCAGGTCGTCTGCATCGCGTACAACATCTTCACCGCCTTCGCTTGCTGCTGCAAAGCGGTCCGTTATCTCATTTGAACAACAGTTTATAGGTTTCCAAACAACATTTTCCATTAAAAAAACGCGGAAAATATCATGTTTCTATCAAATTTAGCAAAATAGCGAAAGAGCTTGTCCAGGCACTGCTCAAGATCCTTCTCGCGCTGTCCGTGATCGTCTTCATCTTTCTGCTGATCATCGTCGGCACTGCGGGCTACGCCAACCAGTCAAACTTCGGTAAGGAACTTCAAACTTCGATACATGCCAAATCTTATCTTGTTCAGCGGATCTGAAAGAAAAAGCAGAAACAGTGGAAGCATCCGAAGCGCTTAAAGGCAAGGTAAATGTCATCATCCTAAAGATCAATGATCAAGATTATTTTTCCCCAGATCGGCAGCTCGTTCGTCATGATCGTTGTCGCGATGGTGTTCGCTCTCGGCAATATAATTGTGAGAAAATAATTAAATAATGAAAATTATAAATATTGATTTTCAGGTGGCTGTCGTGGCTAAATGCTGTGCGAAGTAGGGATGAGAAGATACCGTACCCAATCGATACCGTACGACGATCTCGCTACCGTATCTGACTACCGTAATCTTTGAATAAAGATCACGTGCAACTGAGCCAATACTTTACTAACACAATCTCTGCTTTAGATATTTTGATGTTTTATCAGGTCGTCGGGCAATTGGGCAATGAATAAATTAAGGGGAAATAATGATAAAGAGTTCACTCCTTCGTCTCGAGCGTCGATGCTGCCTCGTAGAGTCTGACAATGGCCGATTGCCACTCGCAAAGCGGACAAGCTGGCAGAATCTTCCTTCTTGCTTCATCGCTAAATTCCCGTTCCGCTGCTTTCGCTTCTGCCGCGTGTACGGTGTGCAGAGCACAATGACCGCACACGACGTGCCCGCACGAGGTGAAGGCGCAGTTGATGCGCGGCGAGCGGGCGGCGCAGCTGGCGCAGTTGCGGTGATGCGTGTGATCGCTGAAAGAAATTAATGATTTTTGCGTCAACGGATCAACCAATCCATGTTACTGTGTGAAATAGAGACCGCGATATAATTGATCAATCAAATATTCCTTTCTCTATACTATCTTGGTCCACCCTAAATTCCACGCAAAACGTGGAATTTTTCTACTATTTGCCAGACGAGGTAAACAGGGGATTATATGATTTGAAAAATATAAGGGGGGTATGTAAACGACCATGGCGGATCGATTGGTCAAGGTCCCGAAGCCGTAGCTCAACGTTGAGGACGTCAAAAACATGTTTGCGAGTTTTTTTTTCGCCTTAGGACGCGGGAGGTTGGGGGTTCGACTCCCGGCCGGTGCAAATCTTTTGCCGGTTTTTGCCGGATTTT